>JAGFPH010013684.1:10581-25764 GCA_018207615.1 Philaenus spumarius | reverse complement strand
TTCAGAGTCGGCGCCCTTTAGTTTCAGTGAAAAATTCGCCCCCCCCCTCCCTAAACACGCGACCGCCCCTTTAGGGAATTAAAAGAAATGCCATATTTCTTTTTGGCGCCTCTTTAAGGACACAAAAGACCACATACACTAGTTTAGGGCGCCATCCTTTCTAAATCGGCGCCCTTTGGTTTCAGTGAAAAATTCGCTCTCTTAAAGACGCGACCGCCGTTTTCGGGAAATAAAATAAACGCGGAAACGCCCTATTTCTTTTTAGCGCCTCTTTATGGATAGACAAGATCAGGTATAGGTACAACTAGTATTGTATAGGGCGCCATCCTTTCGAAATCGGCGCCCTTTGGTTTCAGTGAAAAATTTGTCCCCCTAAAGACGAGACTGCCGTACATTTTATACTAACTTCTTTCTTGTATATGTGTGTGATATTAATGTAAAAACTTAACATTAACCTCAATCTTACAATGTTATCGAATTACCGATGTTACCTTATCTTATTGACAATTATACCTAACCCTTTACGTTTACCACGTTGTCATGATGTTACCAAATTGACTTGTGATATTGTAATGGTTGTCTTACAATGTTACCTTTTGATGTTAAAAAGTTAAAATTATGTAAAATAATATTATAATATGATTAATTTGGTGTTTTCAGAATTCCACTTCCCCCCACTTAACTTTCCCATACATTTATTTAAGGTCAAAAAGACCGATTATATATATATATATATATATATATAATACACTGTATATGTATAGAAAATATTTTATATTTACTTTTATTTTTAAAAGTGTTGCTAGATGTTATATTATTTTAATTTGATTTTATATAGTTAAATCATTTCAATTTTTATACATTTGATAATGTACCTATTTCTACTGCAATAAGGAGATATATAAATACATATACATATATAGGGGCGGGGGGAGGGGTTGTTGTGTATAGAGGGGGGGCGCCAAAAATGACTCTCGCATGTTCAGGAAAAGCCCCTTGCACCGGCCCTGTTAATATGATGCATTTTCATTAACCTAATTAAAGCTTTGTTAGTTTTCCTAATATGGGTTATACATGCAAGATCTGTGGGAAAACATTTACAAGATGTGCATTTTTAATTTCACAAGTCTGAAAGCAAGTGCTTTACAGCCACAAAATATTATTCCAACCTTTTGGCAAGTTCATCAACATGAGATCATCTCTCTAATTTAAACTCAAATGAGGAAGAAGATCTGAAACATAGTGATTTTTTCCTTACATTTGACTTTTCATCCTCATACAAAATCACAAATAAGAATCCTCGGCCATACTTCAGTGAGATGGAGCAAGTGATTTAAAAA
Source organism: Philaenus spumarius (assembly GCA_018207615.1). Lineage (NCBI taxonomy): Eukaryota > Metazoa > Arthropoda > Insecta > Hemiptera > Aphrophoridae > Philaenus > Philaenus spumarius. The sequence goes on along the minus strand of JAGFPH010013684.1, from coordinate 24,424 downwards.
AAGGCTCATTTGATTTGCACTACAAAACCTCCTTTGGTAGTGAGCTTAAAAACAAGTAATTTTTAAAATCAGGTACCCTAAAAAAAACAGGTTCCCATACCAAATAGAGCTCAACCAAGAGGGGTTATCAAAAGTAAAAAAGCTGACAATATTCAAAAGTTAATTCCTTTGATACCTTCAAATAGGCACTCATTTTGGTCGAATCTTACAATAAGGGACACATCAGATCTGATAACAGAACAAAATATCGGGCAGCAAAGATTGGTGGAAAGTTTGTTTACTTAGTGTTATAATGAACTCTGGTTAAGTAGTTTTCATAAAACTATTTGATCTTTTTATAAAGTTTTTATTACTCATTCAAGAGGTAAATTTTTGGCCTAGATAGTATAATGTACTACCTAAACAATCAAGTACCTACTAAGAAGAAGGTTATCTTTTATTTAATTTTTACTTTCTCCACCCTATACATAGTATATGGAGAAAGTATTGTTTTCGTAAAAATGTTCGAATTTTAATTTTCAGTTGAATTATCTGTTTTGGTGCTCCCAGAACCCCAAAAAATTGTTTAGTGCAATTATCTGTGTTGGTGCTCCCTGAACCAAAAAATATTTTTAGTGGAATTTTTTGTTTTGGTGCTCCCTGAACCCAAAAAAGTGTTTTTAGAGTTGTGTCTGTCTGTCAGTCTGTCTGTATGTATACACGACCAGAGAGGACACTATTGGTCCGATTTTCATGAAATTTGGTACTAAATCCTAATATCTCCAGGCGTTTTTTTTTCATTTTTTGGAATTTTTAATTTTTAAGGGTAATTTACCCCTAAAAACCCATAAAAAACGACAAAAATGCAAATTTCTCAAAAACGGCTCTAACGATTTTGATCAAATTTTCAGTATTTATAGTGCTTAAGATGCCAAACAAAATGACACCACCCGCTTTTATAAAAACTTCGGCGTTTTATAATTATGGGGAAATGTTTAAAAATAAACAAGTTTGTGTTGTCAATCTAGCATCGCGGCAGCGGCCGCACAGGGTAGCACCACGGTAGCACCACGGTAGCGAGCACGGCCAGTAATTCAAAGGTCGCGCGATCGAATTTCGCCTGGGACAATAATTTTTTTATACGATTGACGTAGGTAGAATATTATTTTTTTGTTTTGTTCTAAAAAGTAGTAAATAAAATGATTAAAAACAATATTATTTTGACTACAGTAAGTTGGGAGAAAGTTTGTGTCAGTTAACTGATACCGTTTATTATATAATGTAACTGTTAACTTTTTTAGCATTAAATCATAATTTAAAAAGCAACTGTTATTTTGTTAGTGATTCCTAAATCTCGGTTCCTTGTGTTCGTAAAATGTATTTTTATTTTCATCAAACATGAATACTGTCAGTTGCTGTTTTTTGCTTTCTGATCAACAAGCTGAAATACAGTCTTACAATAAGCAAAAAAAAAACAGTATGTGCAGAGTTACTGTTATTTGGCTTAGTATTTACTAACACAAATTACAGTTAGTGCAGGTATTTAAATAAAGGACACATATTTTCAGTTTAAAAACATGATTTTTAAATTCTAGATGGAAAATTACATTACCCTAAAAAAAAATATCATACAAAAATCTTTATTTAGTGCTTGACAATGACCAAAACACAAAACCTTAAATATCTCAAAACTACCTAAACTGCAGTTACTGTCTTTTGGCTTACCAGGGCAGTATAGGTCTATTAGTATACTACATTACATAATTAGTATACCAACGGGGACCCGCCTATACTTAATAAAACAGTATGGAGGAAGCATGTCTCTGGCACAGACATGTATCTAAATGACTCAAAATCGGTGCCAAAAATTATAGTATAGGGCCTACGGTGCAAATAGTATACTACATTGCATAATTAGTAACCATCAGGGGTGAGTCTATACGGTACTTAATAAAACAATATGGTGAAGGTATGTTTCTGGCCCGGACATGTATCCAAATGACTCAAAAATGGTGGGAAAAATTAGTATATAGGGGCCTATTAGTATAGCGATAGTATTAGAGATAGTAAAATGACTCCGGCATATTATTTTATCGAGTATAGGCAGGTCCCCGATGGTATACTAATTATGAAATGTAGTATACTAATATATACTAATTGCATACTAATTTTTTTCCACCAGTTTTGAGTGATTTGGACATATGACCAGGTACGTATGTCACCAGCCCGGAAAACTATTTTTTGCCCAGCTGTTTGCCAGTTGATATATTATAATTGTGGGAATGTGTATACTAATATATACTAATTCCGGATAAACTTTTTGAGTCATTTCCTGACATGACCGGGCCAGCGACATGCACCTATATATATTTAACTGAATCAATAGCAATCCAAACATTGTACAGGAAACAAAGTTTTTCTTCCAAGAGCTGTTATTGTTATCGTTATGTTGCTAAGTGGGATGTTTGTCATTTTCAATTGTTCTTTTGTTTAAATAATCTCCAAGTATATAGATAGGTAAATTTTTCAAAAATTTAAATTCTAAGCTATAATGTGAATTTTAATTGTTACTATCTCATGAGAATGAGGGATGGCTTCATTTATAAAAACCTATTGATGAAGGTAAAACTTGACTGTAAAAGCGCTGGAAAATTTTGATTAACTGTAATATTGAGAAGGTTAGCATGACAATGAGGAAGTTTTGATCAGTTACATAGATGTGCGTTCACACATCTCATCATATGCTTTATTCTAAATGAAATGATACAAAAGTGAGCTTTGATAGCAAATGCTTATTTATCTGTTTACTGTGCTGGAAACATAGCCTGATTTTGAATGCATCAATCAATGTTTATTTGCTTCAAACCAATAACAAATAAATTCCAGATTTTGAAGTCAACAAAGATTTATTTCCACCCTACAAACTGAGTTGTCTTATGTGTTGGTATTATTTCTGTAATTAAAAATAGTACCTGCTGTACTTGGCATAATTGGAGAATGATTTTTTACATTCGGCGGTGACGAACTTGAAAAATCAAAGAGCAAAGAATCACTAAATCTACAACATCAGCAAATGTAATCTCTCATCTTAACAAGGCGTTTCTCATGTACATTTTCAGAGTTTATTATCAAGAGCAAACATACTTCGAAAGACATTAAGATCCATAATCTTGGGGCTGGAAAACACCATGGATGTTTGTTCTGTTGTGCAGCCCATGAATGCCGTAAGAAAAGATTCAAATGCTCGACAGTTTGTAAAAAATGGCTGCAGAGAAAGCTGTGAAAACATGGTAGAAGTAACCAAATTTATAGATGAAGAGGATATCAGTTGTGCTACACTAACATCTTTTTTCACTAATATTATTATTCAACACATCAGCAAAGAAACTTCTTTAATGGTGATAACTTTAGTGATTCTAAAACACAATTAGAAACCATGCGGGTTTTCTAAGTCATATCCTCTCTATGATAAAGCTTGCAAGCATGTGAATTTAGCTTTTCGAATTGACAACCGTGCACTACTCTTGCATATTGGTTATCAAGCGACTTGATTTGTACTATGCACCTGATATAGTGAAGAAACCCTATCTAAAAAGATGCTCGTGAAAGGGATTTATGATCACATTTTAGTATAAAAGTAAAAGACATAGTAAATGCTTCACTTTTCTTCCTTTGTGTCCTTGTAAAGCCCTTGAAAATAATGATAGTTGACAAATCACCAGGTAAAATTAATCGAAAGAGAGTTTAAAAAAAAGGTTTTACATTCAAAATAAAAAATTGTATCACATCTAAGACACAATCTTTTATCTTAATCTTACGTCTTATCCTGCTCATAAATCATTCGTTCACAATGATACACAAAAAAGTTATAAATACATCTTACAGATAATGCGATAGTTTTTTGCTGCAAAAAAAATCTTTGTGTAAAATATTTTTGTATGACTTACGATTGCAGAGGTATCAACAAAAACTAACTGCAACCTTCGTTTCAATATTTCAGCACAATTTGTAGAGATTTCAATTTAGAAAACTGGGATTTACATTCCTCCTATAATATAATATAGCCTTACCTCAAGATCGGTCATGAATCTTTCCATTTTTCCAGTTTTGAGCATTGCAAACATTGTTTGGGCAACATTAAGAGCATGTCTCCAGTTGTGGTACTTGACCGGTCTGTAATTCTTCTTGACGCTAAGTACCCAGCGGCATAAAACCTAAATCGGAAAAATTCTTAAAAATGATACAGCATTTAATTTGAATTAGTTATACATTTCTGCAATAGGGTAAAACAGTGAGAGTACTTTTCATATTTAACTTCTGTCTACCATTTTGCACTCTCAAATACTCAAAATAAAAATGAGGCATGACAATTAATTGGTAAGAATGTCTACCCTACCTACTTATTGTAGAATTGTTACTATGTGTAGGCCTATATTATTATGAATTATATTATGTGTAATACATAGACACATAAATATTATCATGGTAATTTGTAAGCGTTGACTTCCAACAGTTTCTATTAATAAATTTTTGTATATACATATTCAGTAGTTTATAAACAGTATTAAAACGCACCTGAACAGCCTGGATATTCCTGGTTTTCTACTGGGATATGTCATTACTCAACCTACTTTAAAAAAAAGTATAACATGGTATAGCATGCTACAGAGGTGGCAATTCATACCACATCATCAAAACTTTTATTTCAATTGTATAAAAGCAATTTTCTGACTAAACCATTACAAACATCCATTTCTATAAGCATTGAAGGTAGTAAATATTTATTATTTCAAAAATATTTTTTTACTACCTTCAATTGTTATATTCTCTTACAGTTTTAAATTATAAAACCATACATTGAGTAAAAATATTCCAATAAAACACCATAGAAAATGCAATAAGAAATGGATGTTTGTAATAGTTTAGTCAAAAAATTGCTTTCATACAATTGAAATAAAAGTTTTGATGATTTGGTATGAATTGCCACCTCTGTAGCATGCTATACAATGTCACACTTAACATTTAGATAAAGATAAGAAATTAAACAATACTAGTGTTTGTAATTTTTTTACACCATTATTTTACAAAATATTTTTGAAATATCTCTGATTAAATTGTCAGCATTGTCAAGTTAAAAAATATATACATAATACAACACAATAATTATACTTCCTGATGGTGCATGGGCGACAAATTTTAAACCACTTAATGAGTAGACTCTTGTATGTAATACTCTGACAATAAAATTGTATAATTATTATTATTTCATACTACCTTTTTGTTAATTACACTATATTTTAATAGGTGGTATGAATTAGATTACGTTATTTACAAAAATAATAGTGATGATAATAATAATAAATGATTCCTATATATATTTTTTCAATTAATTGATACATTTTAAGAAGGTTCTCTTCCTCCAGCACTCTTGCACTGGCTTACACTCAGTTTATTGAAATCTAAGTATAAATGCTAGTTTAAATTAATTTTGGGTATTAAATTCATTCCAGTTTAACCTGTAAAGCCAGTTACAATTTTAAAGGTATTTTATGCAGCTACCAGGATTAAACTTAGAATTTGGTTAAATTAATCTTTATTTGATAATTTTTTAAATTTTTGTTGTAATAGATGATTTTAGACTAAATTATTAATGTTGTTGCAGAAGTATACAAACTAGAATTAATGTTGTAAGACTAACACGTACAATAATTGGAGTTATATTATTACTAAATTAAATATTTTTATTAGTCGATAGCCTACTAAATAAAGCACTTTAGTCCAATAGTAAAGTGTGTTTTATTTGCCAATCATATCTAGGCAAGAGCAGTACTTTTTGCGATACCAATATCATTTATATGACTGTAATGGAGATGACATAGGGCTAGTATGTGAGAAGTGTAGGCCTATTTGTGATGTAGGAAAGTATCATGATGTAGAATAAAAATTATAGCCAAATATTATATCATTACTAAAAATAAAATACTATTTTGATACTTTAGTATTATTTTGAATGTATAATTTCATACTTAGTCCTATAAACAACCATCCACCCTTTGTGTTCTGATTGCTATTATTGAGATATGCTCCCCAACTAATGTGGTCACATTTCCCTGCAAGTTAGTTTATGCTTTTCTTCTCGCCACCATCCCTCGTGGCCTGTGTTGCAGCCACAGTAGTTATGTTGGATTTTAGTTCTAATTCTGTATTTATGTTATGAAAATTTTTCTGATAGGTGCTGCTGCCTATAGAGCAATGATGCAACTATTTATAGAATCACACATTTCTATGATTGGAAAGCAAATCTCACCCCAAAAGAGTAATAGTTATAAATAACACCAATGTCTAGTGCAATGTTGCATGCTCTTGGTATTATGTTTCTTTATTGAATGTTTACTTATTTTACAGGCTGACAAAACTTGTAAACTGTAAAAATTAATCTAGAAACTATTGGAAAAACACAGTTTCAACCCCTTGCAAAGTTCGTATACTGTATAAATAGTGTTTAAATGAACATCTGTAAGTAAAATGAATATCAAACAAAAGTATTTTCTGCTTTTCAAATGGTTAAGATTATAATTTGTATAAAAAAAAATTATGTATATATTAAAATATTTGTTGAATTGTTAAAAGTAGAAAATATATTATAAAAGCTAAAACATTAATTTGAAGATATATACTCCACATGTAGTTATAATAGAACTACAATTTTATTGTTTATGTTGAACAATTATTTTTGAATTGATGCTTCAGAAAGCCATTCATATTTCTGTGACCCATTATCTTATAAACAAAAATCTATTGTTATTACATTAGTTCTTTGATAAAATAAAATATATTTAATTTTTCTTGAGATGTTCTGTTGTATTAAAAAAAAAAATATGCTAACCATATTCAAAATAAATTTAACAATATAAAATGTACATATATTTATAAATTAAGTTATAATGAGAGTTATAGTGAATAATAGAGTTAAAGTTGTCAAAATAAATCAGAGCTCGGTGACAAGTATGAGAGAAAACAATCCAGAGCGCAGCAGACAACAATAATGGCCTGTGAGACAGGCCACAAGATCTGTAGGGACGGTTACGGTATGGCAGAAAATTATGGGAGCTGACAAGTTAACATATGTGGCCTGTGATACAGACCACAGGAAAGCAAGGGGCAACAGAACATCTGTACATAAAAATATTTACAATTTTTGTGTTTTTTAAGGATTTAAATTTAACCTGATTTTAATAAACACTATATAGTATTTCTACTTACAAAATTGATTTACAATGTAAAAGGTGTTATAGCTTTGTTATATAGCGAAGGTTGAAAAGAACCATCACAACAAAAACATAACCTGAACATTTGAAATACAAATTGTATCATAAACATGGAATCAGATGTTATTGTAAGTACCACTGAGAAAATAGCCTTTGCAAGGAAGATATCATTCATCTGAGATATATATTTTAAATGGATAAATGAAATTTGTTGAATTATTGATAGGCCTATACTTTATTTTAAATTATTTATAAATTTCAGTATTTTCCCCACCAACTTGAGAACTAACTCTTTAGATTGATAAAATGTAATACATAGGCAATTAGTGTACAGACATACAATGTGAACATATTAATTGATAATATCGATCGAAGTTTAACTTTAAAACGAGTCTAATTTCATGCAAAATAAAACGTGTTTAACTGTGCAAGTTCTGCAACGGCATATCTAGACTAAATTTTCTAGGGGGCTAATCGGTGTTGACGGGATTTTCTGCAGGAAAATATTGTGCACGTAACCCACTCTAGGTGTTTGAGAACCTAATGAATACCACCATTATTACATTTACAAATTTATTTTCACAATTAAGTATCAAAAATGGAAGATTATAAATTACACACTAAAAGCATATGCAATAAAAATTACACACTAAATTATAAAAAAACAGTAAAATTACAATACAATTGTAAGTAATTCCTAAAACTGAAAGGTAGGCAAAAGTATCTTTTTAGTGTAATCTTCTTGGTTTAAGAACAAATCTTTTGACAACAACATCACTACTTATGTTTTCTTTCAAACAGTTTCTATATATACAAGGTTTGAAAACCTACCACGGGTCATTGAGGTCCTCAGCCAGTTTTTATTCTCTTCATTGCTGAGAAACTCCTCTCACATGACACAGAGCTAATGGGAATAGTAGCAGCAATTCTCAAAGCTTTGAATAAGTTTGAAAATATTTCTTGTTTAATCCTAGAAAGGTATTGTGATTCAGCATGACACTGTGGGTATTTGTACGTAAATTTGGCGTACACATATAAGTAAGCGAATTTTTTCCTGATATTTGAAAATATTTATCATTATTTACCTTTTAATCTTTAAATTATTATTTTAAATATATTTTGCTTTTTAAATTGTATTCCAAGATGCAATACAACTATAATTATGTCATTAAATTTTCAATATTTTACAAAAACGTAATTTTGTGAAGCAATGGAAATATTTAGAAAAGTACTACACAATTTAAAAAAAAAACACTTTATTTACAATACCGAATCATGGGAATAGAATAAAAATACAGAAGTAAAACATTGCTCTTTGATGTCACATTTTTTTAATTGTACTTTGTTTATAAATGTCCACCAAGAGTATTACTAAGTCAATCTGATGTGAGGATTTCGGTAAAATACTCAGTAACTATTCAGAAACAACAACAAAACACCTTAAAACCATAGCTGTCTGGCAGCGACTAAATGATGGTAGCACTACAGGCTAGTGGACGTTGTAAGTGAGTTTGGGGAAAGAGGAGTCTGTTTTTTTAACGCCTACACATAAGATTTACGTGCAATACCTTTCTAGGCTTAACTATTCTTTTAATATTTTCAAATTTTACTTTCTTGTTTTTCTCAATTTATGAAGTTGATGTTGTGGAGTCAATAGAACAGTTTTTAGCAATCGACATTACCGCTTTGAGTAGAGAGGTATTTATTTTTCCAACATCACCATACTTTTCCAAAAACCTTTTAGATTGTTCAAAATCTAAATCAAACAAAGCATCAATAGCATTAGCTTGTTCTAGTGATTGTTCATTAATTAAACCGATCAACTAGCCTTTCAGTGACAGCATCTAGTACTCTTAAGTAAACATTAGATTTCCAATAGTTTGTATCACTTTGACTTTCTTGCTCTGTTTCTAGCCTGTGAGAATTTCCAATTGTACGTTGTCAAGAAAATTTGGGAGGGACTTAACCCATAGCTGCCTATGGAGCTTTAGCATCCGTAAATATTTTAGTTGTTCTATGTAACATTTATTATATTTTAACTATTTCTAGAAAATATTTTTAGTTCGAGGTTGGTTTTTGTTGGTTTTAAGTTGTCTGTCTCAATGGCCAGGCCAAGTGTCTATTCTAATACAAAACAATTTCTTTAAGCAACAAATTACATTTAGGGTAGAAGTTTAGAAGTTCATCAGATGAAGATTAGGATGAAGTGAATGTGAGTGACCATAATTCAAACACGGAACTAAGTACAGAAAGTGATTTAAAAAAAACTTAAATTAAACTTAAATGAATTTTGGTTTGCCTCCAACTAATGAATCAAGTACAGTAGCCTCAAACTATGAATCTGTCTGGTTTAAGAAGCATGTCTATTTTTTCTCCAAGTATGACTTGTCGGTACAACCAATTCCACAAAAACTAGTTTCAAAATTTACTGCTTAGGTACATTTAACTCTGAAAGTTACAACTCCAGAAAAGTATTTGCAGTAAACCATGTTGTTGAAATATGAGGCAAATGTGTTTACATTGCAGTTAATATCAAAATATTACGCAAGATTGTAAATACTTGCAAATATATTTAAAATTAATCCATTTAATTGAAGTCAAAACATCTCTGAGTACTTAGTAAATATCTTACAATAACCATATCAACAAATATATATAAGTTCAGCTGATGGTTAGGAAGTAAAAGTTCACTGAACAGTACATTCAGACAAAGTTAAGAATGATAATCGCATGTAAAGCAAGCAAATATGAGCCTTTTAGTTAAAGGGCGAATAAACGACTAAAATGGGTAACACAGAAGTAGCAGAATTACACTTGCCCACAGGAGGCATTGTGTGGTAGTAGTTCATTCAACCGGAGAACTATAAATGGTTTAGTATTACATATTCTAGAATTTGTTTGTGTTATTTACGTGAAAAAGAACAAATATTACACCCCAAATTTAGATGTTGGTTTCGCCAAAATTCTATTTAAACTTATTTTAAAATGTTTACTTGTATACGAAATAAAAATAATCTAATTCAACATTATAAAAGTTTTTTCTAATCCTTCTAATTCTACATACTTTCTTTTCATGGATTGACAAATTAAAAATTTTGAATCTTGGGGATTCCAGAAATTGAATGGGTGAACTTGTTTCAAGTAAAAATCAATTCATTTTGCATTTTTAATAAGAGATATTGCAGCATTTGGTAAAATATATTATTTCATCCCTACTTATGTATAGAAAGTTTTTCTAACTTACATTTAAACATCTCTTAAGGAGTTAATACGGAAAATTTGGAAACATTTGCACTTGTATGGGTGGCCTTTGTCAATATAATCAAGTTGACCTGAGAGTTATTAAGGAATCTCTAAAATCATATTTTAACCTCTTTCAACCTCTAAGATTATGAATGTCTAATATAATTATAGCCTATGTTTTACTTCTGAGATTTTAAATAAATTTTGTCAGTTTTCATTGAAATAGATATATCTGCAACAAAATCTACAATATACATTTTGGGATCTTAAATAAATTCGGGATTAGCAGTTACTACAAGTTTTAAAAACTGAAATTTACTTTTTAATTTAATGTAATACAATTTAAAAAAAATATTTTTATTAGATAGTATTTGATTTGATAAAAACCTGAACTTTAATATTTACTGGTCTTATCTATTTAATAGATATGCATATATTTAACATCTAAAACTTAACAAAATAATGATTAATTTTGTACAAACAATTTTATAGAAAATGTATCAACATTTTATTTTTGAGTTTAACCGTTCTGCCTTTAAGAAATATTATAAACTATATAAAGTATTAAAAATATTTTATCTGAGAAGTGGAATTTCCTTATGCTTTAAAAATAGTTGTAAAAAAGGCATAGGATTAGAAATATCCACCTTGAGCTTAAACCTAAAATAACTTTTTATAAAAAAAATTAACTTGATGTTCAACAAATTACCTCAAGATATTCCAAGATAATTTTTTATGCATTCAAGATATTTTGCAAGAATATTGAAGCATTATTGTACATAACACAGTAATAATAAACTTTCTACTACAATATTACATTTTGATGTTTTTGTTATCATAATATAATTGTTTTGTAAATACTCTCTATAGGCGGAAATTGTGGCTCTTCTATTTCCATTTTCAATTTTGGTAAAATAAATTATTGTTTTCTAAGGGTGTTTTGCACTTTTCTTCATATTGTAATTATTATTTCTGTATACCATTATGTATGTCTGTGGGGGAGTGAATGGAAAGGGAATGGATGTGTTTCAAATTTGAGTATCTGGGATAGTGAGTATGTGTATAATGACTATGCACTCAAGATATTCTATTGTTTAAAAATAATTATATCACTTACTGTTAGAGAACGTGTATATAATTTTATTTGAAAAATGGGAAGTTTTTAGTGTTTTCTCGTTAAAGTTTTGCTTACTATGCTAATTTAACATTTATGTTTCGTAGGTATATATTATCGCTGTTATAAAAAATAGAAGAAAATCTCTTATTCCTCATTGTCTAAGGAAAATACAAATGTATACAGACTACATGTAGCTAAAACGGAGGAAAAATAAATCATTATTGATATTAAAGGCTTTTATGAAATTGTACATAGATAGGCTACAACAAAAGTGGATGTCATATACTATTCGATAAAAGTCTTAGGACTTAAAAAGTAGTTGCTTGAATTTAATGTGTTTGAAAATTATCTTATTTAATCATTAGGCTACATACTTAATTAACTTCCTCTTCTTTACACATATATTTCAACATTTTACCATAGGTAATAAGCTGTAAATTATACTATACATATGTATTACTATACACTTAAAAGCATCTTTTTACTGAATTGAACCCCTTTCTGGAACAAAACGACATCTTCTTGTGTAAAAGGCAATTCAAATTTACGTTTACATTTTTAATAGGGCAGATTTATAAATATTATATCTATAACATTTTTATTCTTCAATACTGAATACTGTATTGAAATTAATGTCACAACCCTAAGTACCGGTATCTATTTGGACATTTTATAAGTAGGCCTACCATGGGGCTTTATATTCTTGCAATCTCCCTTTAATATAGCATAACTGAAACATCAATACATCTATACTTACAGTATAAGGAATGTGAAACTGATTGACCAAGTTACACTGTAAGAACATTCGAATTGTAGCCCTGCACGTATCTTCATCTGTTAAGTCAAAGTCTATAAATTTAAAGCTGAAAACAAAGTAAATACAGTAGTATAGTAATAATAATATGTAAGATAACCTTACATCTTAATAATAATAAACAACAACATTGATTATAGAGTCTCCGCTTCAGGGAAAACATTGAATCATGGATATGTTTTCCCACCTTGTGTTTCTGCTAAGAGTTATTTACCATTGCATCGGCCTGAATTCCTCCAAGCATAACCTTATTCGTAAAGCAGATGCTAGACAACATTTTAATTTTCCGTACTAGTATTTGCTCATAAGCATATTCTTAACTTTTATTGATCAGTATAGTAAACAATCGAATATATTTAATTTGTTTCAGTATAGTAAGAAAACGCCTACCTTTATTTTTTCAGTATAGTAAACAATTAATTGTCTATATTTTTTCAGTGTAGTAGACAATAGCCTTTATTTGTTCAGTACTGGTATAAAAGGTGTAAACAATGGCCTATATTTTTTCAATATAGAAAAAATCGCCTATATTTTTCAGTAGGCCTACATTAAACAATCACCTTTTTCAATATAGTGTAAAATCACCTATACTTTTTCAATGTAGCAAACAATAGCCTATATTTTTCAGACATCTACAAAAACAACATATTCATAACATAGGTATTTCAGCAGAAAAACATGAATGTCAAAAGAAGTTTAGAGCTTGGGTTGCCAGATCTCTAGGCCCTACACTTGTCTGTATTATAGGCAATATTGTAATAATTGAGCCTAATGTTGTTACTAGAAAAGAGTAACATAATTTTTGTATGATTATTAATATAAATGTAATTAAATATAAAAACTAAATCTGGTAGGATCCAAATGATTAAGTTGATTACAATCTTCTGCAAATCCTAGCGATGTCTTAAAAATTATGTTTGTTAAAACATTTTGGAGATAGTAGTTCTAGGAGGATGGTGTATCTCCAAAACGTGCCGATGAACATAATTGACAAAACATTACTGCCCTGTATCAATAACATTTTTTCAAATTTGTCGAAAAAGTTATAAATTCTAAGATCTGTAATTATCTAAATGATAATCATTTCCAGATTAATTTTAAAAGAACACTAAGAACTCTAAGAGCAGCCTTAGAGTTGGTAACGGCGGCTTGTAGTTCTGTGTTTTCTCTCGTAAAGCTTAGTATTATGCGGCACTTAAATAATAAACATGTTTGCATTTGTCTAAGAAATTTTTATTACAAATTCTTTAACAAAAACAAACTTATGATATACTTCCATAAATACCGAATTGAGCTAGGCCTACAGTACATATTTTGAAGACCTACATATATTATGTAAAATTTAAACTTGAACTGGACTTATGAGAAATAACACTATATAAATAAAAACAGAACACAGTTTCTCATAAAAAACGTTTAATA
>JAGFPH010013683.1:15579-25766 GCA_018207615.1 Philaenus spumarius | reverse complement strand
CACAGAGCATTGCGTGCTTCGCACGCCAATTTTAAGCCCTTGTGCTACGTACGCACATGTGCGTCCGCTTTAAAATACCAGTGATTATTACGTAGAAAGGTTCAAAAGTAAAAAATAAAGTAATTTCGACGCATTTGGGCTATAAATATTAAACGCGAAAGGTCAGCTCCAAGCATAGGAAATACGAAATTTGCGTAGCAGTGAACGTCTTAAACACCAATTATTTCCATGATTATTTTTAGAATTTTGAGTTACCCATGTAAAATATTATAGGATGTAAGGATGATAAATGATTTTGTTTTGTTAGAGTAAAGTATTTTTGTTGAACGTTCATAGTTTTCTTATTTAATAGATCAGATCAAGCTCACAACTCACAAGAGAGTGTAACCTACTGCATCCATGTGTATTGTACGTTGTAGTTTAATCAAGTAGCCTAAATCTAAACATCGGTATGCATGCAATGCACAATGATGTAAAATATGTTGCTTGATCCTCTGTTGGGTTGTCTATTTTATAATTTAACTTGCACTTTTTAAACCTAGTATTAATTTTTCCTGCTCAAGTTTGAGCCCCTAACACCCCCCCCCCCCCCCCCCTGTCTACGGCTTTGGTCAGACAGTAAGGATAAAGTCGCATGTATCTAGATTACATTATATTTTCTAGCTTAATATTTTCTACTATAATACTGTCTGCACAATCTGAGTTTCCAAACATTGTACGGTTTCTATTGTCCACGTGAAAAAGATAGTCACCTTGTTCCCGAACTTTGTCCCATTCTTTCCAACTATCTGCACACATTATATTCTCATTTCTTTTTGTAGCCTGGCCATTGATATATTTTTAACTATGTAGATTGCGCATGAAAAGGTTTAGTGCGCTAAATATACTCTTTAGCTATGTCTTTACTTATTTGCATCGATACTATTTGTATGTATTATCCCACATTACTATCTAGATATAAATTCAGTTAATCTGATTTTTCATTTGAAATATTTGATTCAATTTCAGTGTGAAAGTATAAATGATTTGAATTATGACGACGAAGAAAATACAATGCAAAGCCTATTCATTTCAGCGAATTTCCTAGTAAAGATGAGCTATAGCAGCGACTCTTAAGGTGATATACCTAAGGTCAGGACTCGTCAATGATCACTGATCATGGTCCCCAGGACACGTTTTGGGTGTGAATAAATTGTTTTTATATATATATATATAAAAGCCAAATACCACTCACTCACTCACTGACTCATCACGAAATCTCAAAAACTACTGAACGGATTGGAACGAAATTTGGTGTGTAGCTTCCTCTAGGGCCGTAGGTGCTCACTAAGAAAGTGTTTAAAAAAATTCGAAATTTTATGGGTTTGGGGGATCAATGTTACTAAATCACGATTTCTCCAAAACTACCAAACGGATTGGAATGAAATTTGGTATATAGCTTCCTCTAGGGCCATAGGTGCTAAGAAAGGTTTTAAAAAAAATTAAATCTTAGGGGGGTTTGGGTGGGTCAAATTTACTAAATCACGATCTCTCCAAAACTAACAAACGGATTGGAACTAAATTTGGTATGTAGCTTCCTCTAGGGCCATAGGTGCTAACTAAGAAAGGTTTAAAAAAAATTAAAATTTTAGGGGGTTTGGGGCCAAAGTTACTAAAAATACTTAGTATAACATATTTATTGATATATTTATTTGGTTTATATACATTTAACTTTCATTTCTCTATCGATCCATGCAAATCCGGATCGGGGCATCTATCTATATATTTTGCTGCCCTGATCTATAAATTTATCACCAAATCTAATGAACGATTTGACTAAACACGGTGAAATACCAACATATACTATTTATGAGATAGATATTCCAATTAAACAAAATATTGTACGGTTATAAGTCTTACGAAATTTTTTTGAAGGGTTTAAAATATTGTTAAATTTTATTTTTTATTTTGTTGCCTACAGACTGATCACGATTTCTTAAGATGTATATTGCGGAGGATAATATTGGGGAAATTCTGCAGCTTTTCCAAAATGAGGAAGCACAATGTCAATTTCAGAGGTATTACCAACTTAACTATTTTAACGCAACCTACAAAATGAGGAAGCACATTGTCCATATCATAGGTATTGCCAAGTAAACTATTTTAACACAACTAACAAAATGAAGAAGCACAATGTCCATTTCAGAGGTATTACCAAGTAAACTATTTTAACGCAGCTTACAAAATGAGGAAGCACAATTTCCATTTCAGTGGTATTACCAAGTAAACTATTTTAACACAACTTACAAAATGAGGATGCACAATTTTAATTTCAGGGGTATTACCAAGTAAACTATTTTAAAACAACTTATGAAATGAGGAAGCACAATGTCCATTTAAGAGGTATTACCAATAGGCCTACTCTGCTATATACACATGTGTAGTATATATAGTAGAGCGTGACGGTAAAATCCGATTCACCGGCAGCAAAGGTTATTGGACGCGGTGCGCCTATAGACGTTTACACTTCAAAAAATGTAAAATATAATACTGTTACTCCCAGTTACATTGATTGCTAAAAATTATTTGAACTGGGTACAATTTATTTCTGTTATAACATTAGGAAGCTCGTTCAACTTTAGTCTCAGAAGAAGTTGCTAAAGAAGAATAAACTTTGCAATGGGACAAAAGTCGGGTGGAATTGCTTCGGAGAAAGCACAAATTAAGGGTGACGTTGGATGATGGATTAACGGGTCATTGCGACCTTCTCAGCTCGTTAGCAACAAACAATGACGTTTAGAGAGAAGTCGGAAAGTTTTGCAGTTGTGATGACAGTAT
The DNA here is from genome assembly GCA_018207615.1 of Philaenus spumarius. Classification (NCBI taxonomy): domain Eukaryota; kingdom Metazoa; phylum Arthropoda; class Insecta; order Hemiptera; family Aphrophoridae; genus Philaenus; species Philaenus spumarius. The sequence continues at coordinate 22,949 of JAGFPH010013683.1, read as the reverse complement.
CAGGATAACGAAGATACCGTTGCGGTCTTCGTATTCTTATGAAATTTCAACATTTTTTCTATGTATGACCCCTTAACATGTATACATCATTTTAAAGATAAATAAATAAGGAAGTTTTTTATGTAATTGAACATAAGAATACGAAAAAATTAACTGATTTAATTGACCCTTAAAGTTTGAAGGAAAAAGTCTGTAACAATAATTTTTGACTATAACGTTATTTAAAAAACGTTGTATAAGGAGTTACTATTTGGGTACTATGTTTATTTTATAGGAAATTTAATGCTCTTTCAAATGGTATTAAGTTCCATGTCATAACTACATTAGTGTGGTTTTTATTGTCACACTAATAGTACCAAGTCGTGTAATTTGAAAAAATCTGGTAATTGGATGACCGTGCAGGCCAACCATAGAACTTCCCGCTTAGTTTGAATTTTAAACGCTTAAAAATGAGTTTATTTGTTAAAATACCAAAAAACGAAAATTTGTGAATTTTTAAACAACGATAACTTTTGAATGCGTCGTTCGATTTTCATTTTTAAAAAAGCATTCTACGCAGTTTTTAAAGCACAAAAAGAACATGTACAGGTTTATATTGATTGGTTGAGAAATCTGGAAGATATGTTTAAAAAATACCAAAATATACCAAAAAACAAAAATTTGTGAATTTTTAAACAACGATAACTTTTGAATGCGTCGTCCGATTTTCATTTTCAAAAAAGCAGTCGACGCAGTTTTTTAAGCACAAAAAATGTATACATGGTTTTATTATAATTTTTTCGCACGCTTTAAAGTTATTTTTAAAAAACATAAAAATTCCAAAAAAAATTTAGGTTATTTTTTAAAATTTCTTCGGATTGGCTCGATGGATTAACTCTCAAATCTAATCAGATCTAAGTTTTGATACACCCTTTCGAATGACATGTCGTAGAATTCAATCGGTTGATTCGTTTTTGAGAAACTGTACGACAAAAATTTATTTACACACACACATCCACCCCCCCCCCCCCCCCACACACACACACACCCTCACACACACACACACACGGTCGGACACCTCGGCGGGAATAGTCAGAATGGCTTCCTGGGACCTCAAAACGTGGAGATTTAATGAAAACTCGACTGTCGAAAATCGGACCGAAATCAATAACTTCCCTTTATTGGTAGCGGGAAGTTAAAAATCACAAAATACGCCATGACAGTTAAATGGTTAACGTCAGATAAGGGCTTATATACATTTTTTTGTTCCTTTTGATAAGTCGACTCAACTGTTAAAATTAATGTAGTCATTAGTTACTCACCCTGTATTTTAGAACGTGATTTGCATTGTAAAATTTGAGGCTGTAATGATAAAGTATAAATGCAAAAAAAAATTAAAAGTAATAAACTACCCGACTACAATAGTACTTTGAAAGTGTATAAGGAATAATGACAAAATAATTCTTTTGCGCAAATAAATGTTTATAATTAAGGAATTCTCTATTTATTTTACATTTTAAAATATTTGATATTAAAATGTGTAATTTATTTAATTCACGAACTGACAATGCACGTAGGTAAATTTAAAATTTACGAGGGAATTATTATCAGAGTATTGTCTTGATCTATGAAGATGTGGAGTTATGATAGGTTTTCGATAGATAAATTACGAAACCTTATTAGATTTGTTTCAAGATATGTTGCTTGCATTGACAGGTGGCTAATCGAAAATTGAAAACAGTTCGATTGTTTTGGCGTCTGCAAATAAATCAAACACTGTTCACGTGACAGAAGCAATATCAGGCAATATCGGAGGAATCCAATCTCCAATAATCACCTATAACAGCGGCCATTTTTAATTTCCATATTTAGGTTACTAATTACTTATCGATTATTTAGTTCGTGTGTTACAATAAAGTTTATGACGAAGTCTAACAATACAGTTTGACAATTTGAACTGTACGTGTGATGCGAGATATTTTTTAGTAATAATCTATACTAATATTATAAAGAGGTAACGTTTGTTTGTTCGTAAGGGTTAATCTCTGGTACTACTGAACCGATTGAAAAAATGGTTTTAATAATAAAAAGCTGCACTATCCCTGGGTAACATAGGCTAGAATTAATTTTGATTTAAGGGTTCAAACAACGCCTAAAACAATACATGTTTTGTTTTTATACGTTCCTTAAATACAGAGCTGAAATTTTGTAAATTTTTTTTCTTACAAGATACATAAAAAAAGTAGCATAGGTTAATACTTTGTAGCGTGCTGCTAAGGGGTGAAAATGTAGCAACAACCAACTATAAAAAATGATGATTGTTATACATTCCTTAAAACTAGAGAATAAACCCTTCATAAATTAACCTTTTCAGTGGCAGGTTTTGAACAACATAGGGTCACATTACCAAAATTATTATTTACTTGTCCTAAAAATCAAGAAATCAAGTGTTTTTCCTGATTTTTTGTAGTAAATATATACAGTATATATATATACTTTAGTAAAATTATGCAAAACAGCTCTAGCCGGAGACCAGATATCTAGTCATATCCCGTCAGCTTGGAAATGAGCCAACCACCGTTTGCTTTATTTCCGCCCTCCTACCCTCAAACCACAGATATTATTAGATATCTGGTCTCCCTAGCCTAGATTCGAACCTGGCATCTTCTGATCAGGAAGACGCAACGTTATCCACTAGGCTACGGCTTGATTAAAGAAAACTGACAAATTAACAATACCGTACTTCAGTTACTTTACTATCGGTTTAAATATTACGTGTAAAGGAAAAGATAGTTTATCAGCACCATCTAGGAGTGGTTACAACAAGTTTGCTCGGTTCTTATTAAGTGAGTCTGTATGGTTTGTATTCGTGAGACGTTTATAATAGCACAAACGTATATATACGGGCGTGCCACTGAAAAGTTTAAGGAATTTAAAAATAAGGAACCACTATGTTACATTCTAATTAAAAATAAATAATACAATATTAGAATTTAATTGTATTACCTACTTAAATAAAATAACTTGTTTGCAACTGCTTCGACGCGAGTCACCGTGGGAGTTGGCGAGCGAAGCGACCAGGTACGGAGCCCACTGTTTACCATATTTAATTATACTACAGATAGGCTGATGCTGATTACTTTTAGGAAAAGAAAAAAGTAACACGCAAGGTCCAGCTGGAAAATTCAGTTAAGGTTATAAAGGCCTTTTCACACCGCGGTCACACTATGTCACGTGACAGATTTTTCAAAAGATCTGTTTCCATAGTTTCAAATGGTGCAATTCCCACCGTCTTCGCAGAGCCTCACAGATGTCGACAGACGAATCTGCGGGATCGCTCCGAAAGCGATCTTTTCAAACATCTGTAGACGTATGTGGCCTCGCGCATGCGCACTGGCCCGTTACCCCAACAAGCGCATGACTACACTCTGTCGCGCAGTTTCATTAACTCGTTAGAAGTTGCTGTTTTTTTGGCGGCCGTTTTTTAATGTTAATTTTTTATTTTTCAAAATGTTAAACACTATCAATATTTTGTAGAGTATTAGTTTTGGATGATACTCATAGAATGACAATAAACTTTTGGCCATTACCAGGGCTCTATAACAAGGGCTAAACCGTTTCTTTGATCTCGGCACTGTGCCGCCAGTTTCACTCTGACGTCACCATGCTGACACGCATTAGCTGCTAATATTTCAGTTATGTGCGCGCAGTCGTTTACTCGCTGTTGTAACTCGACGGAAAAGCTTCAGTAAAATAAAACTTACATATACTTAATCTACATAAAGTACGGATTCTAACAGTATAAAAAACTTTTATTTTAACAGGTATTTCGAATTTTAATAATTGAAAATATCTGAGAATTATCACTGACTGACATGGAAAAGTTACTAAACGAGGAAATTTTTTATTTTTGGGTTATAAACAAACTTCCAGCGGGGTGAAGCGTCGCTACTCCCGGTGTACTGTTGTTTGATATTGGAATATTTACATCCCTATCCATTACGTTTATGTACATATTGTTATTTTAAGGTAATATAGTAAATCATTTGTCCCCAGGTAATTACGCGAGCTAGAAAAAAGTAAGCATTTTATTTCAACATAAACTAATTATAATTTATAATTAAAATTTGTTATTATTGAAGTGGACAAAAAAAGTTATGTTGGAGGTTAACGTTTAAAAAATAATATCATTATTACGTACATTCAAAAAAATGAAATTAGAGGTCAATGATGGAAAAAGAAAATCGTAATTACGTAAAAAAATTTGTTTCATATTTAATTAAAAGAATTCCTTTATAACAAAGAATTATGCTGTCTTTTATTTAATTTGTTCATTGTTGTCTAATTTGCGGAGTACTTAAATGTTTCTTTGACTGAAGCCACTTTTTAACTTTACAGTTGTTTGATACTGGATATTATTTTTTATGATATTATTTTTGATATATGATATGATAAGATATGATAATGATATTATTTTTTAAACGTTGACCTCCAACTAAACTTGTTGTGTCCACTTCAATAATATCAAATATATACTTATAAGTTAAAATTAGTTTATATATGTTAAAATAAAATGCTTGCTTTTTTTGTAGCTGGCATAATTACCTGGGGACAAGTGATTTACTATATTACCTTAAAATAACAATAATATGTACATAAACGCTATTCCCGTATCAAACAACAGTACACCGGGTGTCACGGCACGGCACCTCCTCGCGCTCATTTAAAAATCGATTTCATAATGATGTAATCATTTTATCACAAATCGGTGAATTGGATAGTTTAGATCAATTCATTGGCTACAACTTTCCCGCTGGAAGTTTGTTTATAGCCCAAAAATAAAAAATTTCCTCGCTTAGTAACTTTTCCATGTCAGTCTGTGATAATTCTAAAATATTTTCAATTATTAAAATTCTAAATACCTGTTAAAATAAAAGTTTTTTATACTGTTAGAATCCGTACTTTATGCAGATTAAGAATATATAAATGTTATTTTACTGAAGCCTTTCCATGGAGTTACAACAGTGAGTTAACGAAAACGCGCACATAACTGCAATATTACCAGCTGGTGCGTGTCAGCATAGTGACGTCATAGGCGATCGATACTGGGTCACCGAAAATGATCAAAATGGTATAGCCCTTATTATAGAGCCCTGGCCATTACAGAAGAAATCGAAATCGGCCGCCACTACCATTAACCGTTAATTTACTATTCCTTTACACAACAAAAAGCGATTTTGTTTTTTCATAAACAGAATTTATAGAAATTAGCTGCTAACTAATTTCCAAAGCAAATCAAAATTTGTTTTAATATTGATATTATAAAATTTTATGAATAGATCACGATACTTCCAATGCGACATTTCTAGAGAATTAAAAACCTACAAAATGTTTTTTTATAGGCCCTTCTCTAAGTATTTTCCACCGATAAAAGTAGGAAAAACACTTAAAAATTACTATTTTTCAAAAAAATCATATCTTTGTTAATTTACAATATCAAAGGCAGATCTTTCGGAAAATTATTGTTTATTATATGTACTTCAAATAGGCGGAAGATGAAATTTGTCGCATTAATAGTAGTTTCACAATTACAGTATAAACACATTAGGTCAATATCCTGCATAATGCGCATTATTAACCTGAGTGGCCAGATTTAAATTTACCAAACGGATTCTGAAAGTAGAAACTAAAACCTTCTTAGGTTATATTTCGATTATTGAATAATGTTGATAAATTATGATAAAAATGCTTCCAAACATAGCGCGCAACTCGTAAGTTAGCGACCGACGGCGAGAGAGGCAGTGGTAGTGGGGGAACCAGCAGCAGAGGAGAAACAACTGCAGGCTGCGCGTATCAAGCTTTCCCCCATACTGCAGATATCGGCGTGAATCCTGTAACTTACCCTCGCCTTAGAGCGATGGGTCGGGGGTGTGGGGAGGGGGCGTAAGTTGAGAAAAAACAACATTTTCCCACACCTAATGTGACTCATCCTTCAAACGAACCAGTGGATGTTGACCACACTCTTAATACGTTCACTGCTACGCAAATTTCGTATTTCCTATGCTAGGAGCTGACCTTATAATTTTTATATTTCTAGCCTAAATGAGTAGAAATTACTTTATTTTTTATTTTTTTATTTTTCTACGTAATCACTAATATTTTAAAAAGGACACACAAGGAGGCTTAAAATTGGCGCGCGAAACACGCAATACATTGTGTATTGAAAATTATCCAAACACAGGGGTTGGCGTGCGAAGCACACTATGCACTGTGAATTGAAAATACTCCCAATACGGGTGTTGGCGTGCGAAGCACGCAATGCATTGTGTATTGAAAATCATCCCAACGCGGGGGCTGGCGTGCGAAGCACACCAATGTGTATTGAAAGTACTTCCAATACGGGGATTGGCGTGCGAAGCACGCAATGCACTGTGTATTAAAAGAACTTCCAATATTTGGGATGGCGGGCGAAGTACACTATGAACTGTGTATTGAAAATACTCCCAATACGAGGGTTGTCGTGCGAAGCACGCAATGCATTGTGTATTGAAAGTACTCCCAATATGTGGGATGGCGAGCGAAGTACATTATGAACTGTGTATTGAAAATACTCCCAATACGGGGGTTGGCGTGCAAAGCACGCAATGCACTGTGTATTGAAAGTACTCCCAATACGGGGGTTGTCGTGCGAAGCACGCAATGCACTGTGGATTGAAGATACTCCCAATATGGGGGTTGTCGTGCGAAGCACGCAATCCATTGTGTATTGAAAGTACACCCAATACGGGGGTTGTAGTGCGAAGCACGCAATGCACTGTGTATTGAAAGTACTCCCAATACGGGGGTTGTCGTGCGAAGCACGCAATGCACTGTGTATTGAAGATACTCCCAATATGGGGGTTGTCGTGCGAAGCACGCAATGCATTGTGTATTGAAAGTACTCCCAATACGGGGGTTGGCGTGCGAAGCTCGCAATGCATTGTGTATTGAAAATCATCCCAACGCGGGGGCTGGCGTGCGAAGCACACAATGCACTGTGTATTAAAAGTACTCCCAGCACGGGGGTTGGCGTGCGAAGCACGCAATGCAATGTGTATTGAAAGTACTTCCAATATGTGTTATGGCGGGCGAAGTACACTGTGAACTGTGTTTTTAAAATACTCCCAATACGAGGGTTTTCGTGCGAAGCACCCAATGCATTGTATATTGAAAGTACTCCCAATACGGGGGTTGGCGTGCGAAGCACCCAATGCATTGTGTATTGAAAGAACTTCTAATATGGGGGTTGGCGTGCGAAGCACCCAATGCATTGTGTTTTGAAAGTACTCCAAATACGGGGGTTTACGTGCGAAGCACGCAATGCACTGTGTATTGAAAATACTCTCAAAACG
>JAGFPH010013682.1:10584-25768 GCA_018207615.1 Philaenus spumarius | reverse complement strand
TTCAGAGTCGGCGCCCTTTAGTTTCAGTGAAAAATTCGCCCCCCCCCCTCCCTAAACACGCGACCGCCCCTTTAGGGAATTAAAAGAAATGCCATATTTCTTTTTGGCGCCTCTTTAAGGACACAAAAGACCACATACACTAGTTTAGGGCGCCATCCTTTCTAAATCGGCGCCCTTTGGTTTCAGTGAAAAATTCGCTCTCTTAAAGACGCGACCGCCGTTTTCGGGAAATAAAATAAACGCGGAAACGCCCTATTTCTTTTTAGCGCCTCTTTATGGATAGACAAGATCAGGTATAGGTACAACTAGTATTGTATAGGGCGCCATCCTTTCGAAATCGGCGCCCTTTGGTTTCAGTGAAAAATTTGTCCCCCTAAAGACGAGACTGCCGTACATTTTATACTAACTTCTTTCTTGTATATGTGTGTGATATTAATGTAAAAACTTAACATTAACCTCAATCTTACAATGTTATCGAATTACCGATGTTACCTTATCTTATTGACAATTATACCTAACCCTTTACGTTTACCACGTTGTCATGATGTTACCAAATTGACTTGTGATATTGTAATGGTTGTCTTACAATGTTACCTTTTGATGTTAAAAAGTTAAAATTATGTAAAATAATATTATAATATGATTAATTTGGTGTTTTCAGAATTCCACTTCCCCCCACTTAACTTTCCCATACATTTATTTAAGGTCAAAAAGACCGATTATATATATATATATATATATATATAATACACTGTATATGTATAGAAAATATTTTATATTTACTTTTATTTTTAAAAGTGTTGCTAGATGTTATATTATTTTAATTTGATTTTATATAGTTAAATCATTTCAATTTTTATACATTTGATAATGTACCTATTTCTACTGCAATAAGGAGATATATAAATACATATACATATATAGGGGCGGGGGGAGGGGTTGTTGTGTATAGAGGGGGGGCGCCAAAAATGACTCTCGCATGTTCAGGAAAAGCCCCTTGCACCGGCCCTGTTAATATGATGCATTTTCATTAACCTAATTAAAGCTTTGTTAGTTTTCCTAATATGGGTTATACATGCAAGATCTGTGGGAAAACATTTACAAGATGTGCATTTTTAATTTCACAAGTCTGAAAGCAAGTGCTTTACAGCCACAAAATATTATTCCAACCTTTTGGCAAGTTCATCAACATGAGATCATCTCTCTAATTTAAACTCAAATGAGGAAGAAGATCTGAAACATAGTGATTTTTTCCTTACATTTGACTTTTCATCCTCATACAAAATCACAAATAAGAATCCTCGGCCATACTTCAGTGAGATGGAGCAAGTGATTTAAAAAAAGGCTCATTTGATTTGCACTACAAAACCTCCTTTGGTAGTGAGCTTAAAAACAAGTAATTTTTAAAATCAGGTACCCTAAAAAAAACAGGTTCCCATACCAAATAGAGCTCAACCAAGAGGGGTTATCAAAAGTAAAAAAGCTGACAATATTCAAAAGTTAATTCCTTTGATACCTTCAAATAGGCACTCATTTTGGTCGAATCTTACAATAAGGGACACATCAGATCTGATAACAGAACAAAATATCGGGCAGCAAAGATTGGTGGAAAGTTTGTTTACTTAGTGTTATAATGAACTCTGGTTAAGTAGTTTTCATAAAACTATTTGATCTTTTTATAAAGTTTTTATTACTCATTCAAGAGGTAAATTTTTGGCCTAGATAGTATAATGTACTACCTAAACAATCAAGTACCTACTAAGAAGAAGGTTATCTTTTATTTAATTTTTACTTTCTCCACCCTATACATAGTATATGGAGAAAGTATTGTTTTCGTAAAAATGTTCGAATTTTAATTTTCAGTTGAATTATCTGTTTTGGTGCTCCCAGAACCCCAAAAAATTGTTTAGTGCAATTATCTGTGTTGGTGCTCCCTGAACCAAAAAATATTTTTAGTGGAATTTTTTGTTTTGGTGCTCCCTGAACCCAAAAAAGTGTTTTTAGAGTTGTGTCTGTCTGTCAGTCTGTCTGTATGTATACACGACCAGAGAGGACACTATTGGTCCGATTTTCATGAAATTTGGTACTAAATCCTAATATCTCCAGGCGTTTTTTTTTCATTTTTTGGAATTTTTAATTTTTAAGGGTAATTTACCCCTAAAAACCCATAAAAAACGACAAAAATGCAAATTTCTCAAAAACGGCTCTAACGATTTTGATCAAATTTTCAGTATTTATAGTGCTTAAGATGCCAAACAAAATGACACCACCCGCTTTTATAAAAACTTCGGCGTTTTATAATTATGGGGAAATGTTTAAAAATAAACAAGTTTGTGTTGTCAATCTAGCATCGCGGCAGCGGCCGCACAGGGTAGCACCACGGTAGCACCACGGTAGCGAGCACGGCCAGTAATTCAAAGGTCGCGCGATCGAATTTCGCCTGGGACAATAATTTTTTTATACGATTGACGTAGGTAGAATATTATTTTTTTGTTTTGTTCTAAAAAGTAGTAAATAAAATGATTAAAAACAATATTATTTTGACTACAGTAAGTTGGGAGAAAGTTTGTGTCAGTTAACTGATACCGTTTATTATATAATGTAACTGTTAACTTTTTTAGCATTAAATCATAATTTAAAAAGCAACTGTTATTTTGTTAGTGATTCCTAAATCTCGGTTCCTTGTGTTCGTAAAATGTATTTTTATTTTCATCAAACATGAATACTGTCAGTTGCTGTTTTTTGCTTTCTGATCAACAAGCTGAAATACAGTCTTACAATAAGCAAAAAAAAAACAGTATGTGCAGAGTTACTGTTATTTGGCTTAGTATTTACTAACACAAATTACAGTTAGTGCAGGTATTTAAATAAAGGACACATATTTTCAGTTTAAAAACATGATTTTTAAATTCTAGATGGAAAATTACATTACCCTAAAAAAAAATATCATACAAAAATCTTTATTTAGTGCTTGACAATGACCAAAACACAAAACCTTAAATATCTCAAAACTACCTAAACTGCAGTTACTGTCTTTTGGCTTACCAGGGCAGTATAGGTCTATTAGTATACTACATTACATAATTAGTATACCAACGGGGACCCGCCTATACTTAATAAAACAGTATGGAGGAAGCATGTCTCTGGCACAGACATGTATCTAAATGACTCAAAATCGGTGCCAAAAATTATAGTATAGGGCCTACGGTGCAAATAGTATACTACATTGCATAATTAGTAACCATCAGGGGTGAGTCTATACGGTACTTAATAAAACAATATGGTGAAGGTATGTTTCTGGCCCGGACATGTATCCAAATGACTCAAAAATGGTGGGAAAAATTAGTATATAGGGGCCTATTAGTATAGCGATAGTATTAGAGATAGTAAAATGACTCCGGCATATTATTTTATCGAGTATAGGCAGGTCCCCGATGGTATACTAATTATGAAATGTAGTATACTAATATATACTAATTGCATACTAATTTTTTTCCACCAGTTTTGAGTGATTTGGACATATGACCAGGTACGTATGTCACCAGCCCGGAAAACTATTTTTTGCCCAGCTGTTTGCCAGTTGATATATTATAATTGTGGGAATGTGTATACTAATATATACTAATTCCGGATAAACTTTTTGAGTCATTTCCTGACATGACCGGGCCAGCGACATGCACCTATATATATTTAACTGAATCAATAGCAATCCAAACATTGTACAGGAAACAAAGTTTTTCTTCCAAGAGCTGTTATTGTTATCGTTATGTTGCTAAGTGGGATGTTTGTCATTTTCAATTGTTCTTTTGTTTAAATAATCTCCAAGTATATAGATAGGTAAATTTTTCAAAAATTTAAATTCTAAGCTATAATGTGAATTTTAATTGTTACTATCTCATGAGAATGAGGGATGGCTTCATTTATAAAAACCTATTGATGAAGGTAAAACTTGACTGTAAAAGCGCTGGAAAATTTTGATTAACTGTAATATTGAGAAGGTTAGCATGACAATGAGGAAGTTTTGATCAGTTACATAGATGTGCGTTCACACATCTCATCATATGCTTTATTCTAAATGAAATGATACAAAAGTGAGCTTTGATAGCAAATGCTTATTTATCTGTTTACTGTGCTGGAAACATAGCCTGATTTTGAATGCATCAATCAATGTTTATTTGCTTCAAACCAATAACAAATAAATTCCAGATTTTGAAGTCAACAAAGATTTATTTCCACCCTACAAACTGAGTTGTCTTATGTGTTGGTATTATTTCTGTAATTAAAAATAGTACCTGCTGTACTTGGCATAATTGGAGAATGATTTTTTACATTCGGCGGTGACGAACTTGAAAAATCAAAGAGCAAAGAATCACTAAATCTACAACATCAGCAAATGTAATCTCTCATCTTAACAAGGCGTTTCTCATGTACATTTTCAGAGTTTATTATCAAGAGCAAACATACTTCGAAAGACATTAAGATCCATAATCTTGGGGCTGGAAAACACCATGGATGTTTGTTCTGTTGTGCAGCCCATGAATGCCGTAAGAAAAGATTCAAATGCTCGACAGTTTGTAAAAAATGGCTGCAGAGAAAGCTGTGAAAACATGGTAGAAGTAACCAAATTTATAGATGAAGAGGATATCAGTTGTGCTACACTAACATCTTTTTTCACTAATATTATTATTCAACACATCAGCAAAGAAACTTCTTTAATGGTGATAACTTTAGTGATTCTAAAACACAATTAGAAACCATGCGGGTTTTCTAAGTCATATCCTCTCTATGATAAAGCTTGCAAGCATGTGAATTTAGCTTTTCGAATTGACAACCGTGCACTACTCTTGCATATTGGTTATCAAGCGACTTGATTTGTACTATGCACCTGATATAGTGAAGAAACCCTATCTAAAAAGATGCTCGTGAAAGGGATTTATGATCACATTTTAGTATAAAAGTAAAAGACATAGTAAATGCTTCACTTTTCTTCCTTTGTGTCCTTGTAAAGCCCTTGAAAATAATGATAGTTGACAAATCACCAGGTAAAATTAATCGAAAGAGAGTTTAAAAAAAAGGTTTTACATTCAAAATAAAAAATTGTATCACATCTAAGACACAATCTTTTATCTTAATCTTACGTCTTATCCTGCTCATAAATCATTCGTTCACAATGATACACAAAAAAGTTATAAATACATCTTACAGATAATGCGATAGTTTTTTGCTGCAAAAAAAATCTTTGTGTAAAATATTTTTGTATGACTTACGATTGCAGAGGTATCAACAAAAACTAACTGCAACCTTCGTTTCAATATTTCAGCACAATTTGTAGAGATTTCAATTTAGAAAACTGGGATTTACATTCCTCCTATAATATAATATAGCCTTACCTCAAGATCGGTCATGAATCTTTCCATTTTTCCAGTTTTGAGCATTGCAAACATTGTTTGGGCAACATTAAGAGCATGTCTCCAGTTGTGGTACTTGACCGGTCTGTAATTCTTCTTGACGCTAAGTACCCAGCGGCATAAAACCTAAATCGGAAAAATTCTTAAAAATGATACAGCATTTAATTTGAATTAGTTATACATTTCTGCAATAGGGTAAAACAGTGAGAGTACTTTTCATATTTAACTTCTGTCTACCATTTTGCACTCTCAAATACTCAAAATAAAAATGAGGCATGACAATTAATTGGTAAGAATGTCTACCCTACCTACTTATTGTAGAATTGTTACTATGTGTAGGCCTATATTATTATGAATTATATTATGTGTAATACATAGACACATAAATATTATCATGGTAATTTGTAAGCGTTGACTTCCAACAGTTTCTATTAATAAATTTTTGTATATACATATTCAGTAGTTTATAAACAGTATTAAAACGCACCTGAACAGCCTGGATATTCCTGGTTTTCTACTGGGATATGTCATTACTCAACCTACTTTAAAAAAAAGTATAACATGGTATAGCATGCTACAGAGGTGGCAATTCATACCACATCATCAAAACTTTTATTTCAATTGTATAAAAGCAATTTTCTGACTAAACCATTACAAACATCCATTTCTATAAGCATTGAAGGTAGTAAATATTTATTATTTCAAAAATATTTTTTTACTACCTTCAATTGTTATATTCTCTTACAGTTTTAAATTATAAAACCATACATTGAGTAAAAATATTCCAATAAAACACCATAGAAAATGCAATAAGAAATGGATGTTTGTAATAGTTTAGTCAAAAAATTGCTTTCATACAATTGAAATAAAAGTTTTGATGATTTGGTATGAATTGCCACCTCTGTAGCATGCTATACAATGTCACACTTAACATTTAGATAAAGATAAGAAATTAAACAATACTAGTGTTTGTAATTTTTTTACACCATTATTTTACAAAATATTTTTGAAATATCTCTGATTAAATTGTCAGCATTGTCAAGTTAAAAAATATATACATAATACAACACAATAATTATACTTCCTGATGGTGCATGGGCGACAAATTTTAAACCACTTAATGAGTAGACTCTTGTATGTAATACTCTGACAATAAAATTGTATAATTATTATTATTTCATACTACCTTTTTGTTAATTACACTATATTTTAATAGGTGGTATGAATTAGATTACGTTATTTACAAAAATAATAGTGATGATAATAATAATAAATGATTCCTATATATATTTTTTCAATTAATTGATACATTTTAAGAAGGTTCTCTTCCTCCAGCACTCTTGCACTGGCTTACACTCAGTTTATTGAAATCTAAGTATAAATGCTAGTTTAAATTAATTTTGGGTATTAAATTCATTCCAGTTTAACCTGTAAAGCCAGTTACAATTTTAAAGGTATTTTATGCAGCTACCAGGATTAAACTTAGAATTTGGTTAAATTAATCTTTATTTGATAATTTTTTAAATTTTTGTTGTAATAGATGATTTTAGACTAAATTATTAATGTTGTTGCAGAAGTATACAAACTAGAATTAATGTTGTAAGACTAACACGTACAATAATTGGAGTTATATTATTACTAAATTAAATATTTTTATTAGTCGATAGCCTACTAAATAAAGCACTTTAGTCCAATAGTAAAGTGTGTTTTATTTGCCAATCATATCTAGGCAAGAGCAGTACTTTTTGCGATACCAATATCATTTATATGACTGTAATGGAGATGACATAGGGCTAGTATGTGAGAAGTGTAGGCCTATTTGTGATGTAGGAAAGTATCATGATGTAGAATAAAAATTATAGCCAAATATTATATCATTACTAAAAATAAAATACTATTTTGATACTTTAGTATTATTTTGAATGTATAATTTCATACTTAGTCCTATAAACAACCATCCACCCTTTGTGTTCTGATTGCTATTATTGAGATATGCTCCCCAACTAATGTGGTCACATTTCCCTGCAAGTTAGTTTATGCTTTTCTTCTCGCCACCATCCCTCGTGGCCTGTGTTGCAGCCACAGTAGTTATGTTGGATTTTAGTTCTAATTCTGTATTTATGTTATGAAAATTTTTCTGATAGGTGCTGCTGCCTATAGAGCAATGATGCAACTATTTATAGAATCACACATTTCTATGATTGGAAAGCAAATCTCACCCCAAAAGAGTAATAGTTATAAATAACACCAATGTCTAGTGCAATGTTGCATGCTCTTGGTATTATGTTTCTTTATTGAATGTTTACTTATTTTACAGGCTGACAAAACTTGTAAACTGTAAAAATTAATCTAGAAACTATTGGAAAAACACAGTTTCAACCCCTTGCAAAGTTCGTATACTGTATAAATAGTGTTTAAATGAACATCTGTAAGTAAAATGAATATCAAACAAAAGTATTTTCTGCTTTTCAAATGGTTAAGATTATAATTTGTATAAAAAAAAATTATGTATATATTAAAATATTTGTTGAATTGTTAAAAGTAGAAAATATATTATAAAAGCTAAAACATTAATTTGAAGATATATACTCCACATGTAGTTATAATAGAACTACAATTTTATTGTTTATGTTGAACAATTATTTTTGAATTGATGCTTCAGAAAGCCATTCATATTTCTGTGACCCATTATCTTATAAACAAAAATCTATTGTTATTACATTAGTTCTTTGATAAAATAAAATATATTTAATTTTTCTTGAGATGTTCTGTTGTATTAAAAAAAAAAATATGCTAACCATATTCAAAATAAATTTAACAATATAAAATGTACATATATTTATAAATTAAGTTATAATGAGAGTTATAGTGAATAATAGAGTTAAAGTTGTCAAAATAAATCAGAGCTCGGTGACAAGTATGAGAGAAAACAATCCAGAGCGCAGCAGACAACAATAATGGCCTGTGAGACAGGCCACAAGATCTGTAGGGACGGTTACGGTATGGCAGAAAATTATGGGAGCTGACAAGTTAACATATGTGGCCTGTGATACAGACCACAGGAAAGCAAGGGGCAACAGAACATCTGTACATAAAAATATTTACAATTTTTGTGTTTTTTAAGGATTTAAATTTAACCTGATTTTAATAAACACTATATAGTATTTCTACTTACAAAATTGATTTACAATGTAAAAGGTGTTATAGCTTTGTTATATAGCGAAGGTTGAAAAGAACCATCACAACAAAAACATAACCTGAACATTTGAAATACAAATTGTATCATAAACATGGAATCAGATGTTATTGTAAGTACCACTGAGAAAATAGCCTTTGCAAGGAAGATATCATTCATCTGAGATATATATTTTAAATGGATAAATGAAATTTGTTGAATTATTGATAGGCCTATACTTTATTTTAAATTATTTATAAATTTCAGTATTTTCCCCACCAACTTGAGAACTAACTCTTTAGATTGATAAAATGTAATACATAGGCAATTAGTGTACAGACATACAATGTGAACATATTAATTGATAATATCGATCGAAGTTTAACTTTAAAACGAGTCTAATTTCATGCAAAATAAAACGTGTTTAACTGTGCAAGTTCTGCAACGGCATATCTAGACTAAATTTTCTAGGGGGCTAATCGGTGTTGACGGGATTTTCTGCAGGAAAATATTGTGCACGTAACCCACTCTAGGTGTTTGAGAACCTAATGAATACCACCATTATTACATTTACAAATTTATTTTCACAATTAAGTATCAAAAATGGAAGATTATAAATTACACACTAAAAGCATATGCAATAAAAATTACACACTAAATTATAAAAAAACAGTAAAATTACAATACAATTGTAAGTAATTCCTAAAACTGAAAGGTAGGCAAAAGTATCTTTTTAGTGTAATCTTCTTGGTTTAAGAACAAATCTTTTGACAACAACATCACTACTTATGTTTTCTTTCAAACAGTTTCTATATATACAAGGTTTGAAAACCTACCACGGGTCATTGAGGTCCTCAGCCAGTTTTTATTCTCTTCATTGCTGAGAAACTCCTCTCACATGACACAGAGCTAATGGGAATAGTAGCAGCAATTCTCAAAGCTTTGAATAAGTTTGAAAATATTTCTTGTTTAATCCTAGAAAGGTATTGTGATTCAGCATGACACTGTGGGTATTTGTACGTAAATTTGGCGTACACATATAAGTAAGCGAATTTTTTCCTGATATTTGAAAATATTTATCATTATTTACCTTTTAATCTTTAAATTATTATTTTAAATATATTTTGCTTTTTAAATTGTATTCCAAGATGCAATACAACTATAATTATGTCATTAAATTTTCAATATTTTACAAAAACGTAATTTTGTGAAGCAATGGAAATATTTAGAAAAGTACTACACAATTTAAAAAAAAAACACTTTATTTACAATACCGAATCATGGGAATAGAATAAAAATACAGAAGTAAAACATTGCTCTTTGATGTCACATTTTTTTAATTGTACTTTGTTTATAAATGTCCACCAAGAGTATTACTAAGTCAATCTGATGTGAGGATTTCGGTAAAATACTCAGTAACTATTCAGAAACAACAACAAAACACCTTAAAACCATAGCTGTCTGGCAGCGACTAAATGATGGTAGCACTACAGGCTAGTGGACGTTGTAAGTGAGTTTGGGGAAAGAGGAGTCTGTTTTTTTAACGCCTACACATAAGATTTACGTGCAATACCTTTCTAGGCTTAACTATTCTTTTAATATTTTCAAATTTTACTTTCTTGTTTTTCTCAATTTATGAAGTTGATGTTGTGGAGTCAATAGAACAGTTTTTAGCAATCGACATTACCGCTTTGAGTAGAGAGGTATTTATTTTTCCAACATCACCATACTTTTCCAAAAACCTTTTAGATTGTTCAAAATCTAAATCAAACAAAGCATCAATAGCATTAGCTTGTTCTAGTGATTGTTCATTAATTAAACCGATCAACTAGCCTTTCAGTGACAGCATCTAGTACTCTTAAGTAAACATTAGATTTCCAATAGTTTGTATCACTTTGACTTTCTTGCTCTGTTTCTAGCCTGTGAGAATTTCCAATTGTACGTTGTCAAGAAAATTTGGGAGGGGCTTAACCCATAGCTGCCTATGGAGCTTTAGCATCCGTAAATATTTTAGTTGTTCTATGTAACATTTATTATATTTTAACTATTTCTAGAAAATATTTTTAGTTCGAGGTTGGTTTTTGTTGGTTTTAAGTTGTCTGTCTCAATGGCCAGGCCAAGTGTCTATTCTAATACAAAACAATTTCTTTAAGCAACAAATTACATTTAGGGTAGAAGTTTAGAAGTTCATCAGATGAAGATTAGGATGAAGTGAATGTGAGTGACCATAATTCAAACACGGAACTAAGTACAGAAAGTGATTTAAAAAAAACTTAAATTAAACTTAAATGAATTTTGGTTTGCCTCCAACTAATGAATCAAGTACAGTAGCCTCAAACTATGAATCTGTCTGGTTTAAGAAGCATGTCTATTTTTTCTCCAAGTATGACTTGTCGGTACAACCAATTCCACAAAAACTAGTTTCAAAATTTACTGCTTAGGTACATTTAACTCTGAAAGTTACAACTCCAGAAAAGTATTTGCAGTAAACCATGTTGTTGAAATATGAGGCAAATGTGTTTACATTGCAGTTAATATCAAAATATTACGCAAGATTGTAAATACTTGCAAATATATTTAAAATTAATCCATTTAATTGAAGTCAAAACATCTCTGAGTACTTAGTAAATATCTTACAATAACCATATCAACAAATATATATAAGTTCAGCTGATGGTTAGGAAGTAAAAGTTCACTGAACAGTACATTCAGACAAAGTTAAGAATGATAATCGCATGTAAAGCAAGCAAATATGAGCCTTTTAGTTAAAGGGCGAATAAACGACTAAAATGGGTAACACAGAAGTAGCAGAATTACACTTGCCCACAGGAGGCATTGTGTGGTAGTAGTTCATTCAACCGGAGAACTATAAATGGTTTAGTATTACATATTCTAGAATTTGTTTGTGTTATTTACGTGAAAAAGAACAAATATTACACCCCAAATTTAGATGTTGGTTTCGCCAAAATTCTATTTAAACTTATTTTAAAATGTTTACTTGTATACGAAATAAAAATAATCTAATTCAACATTATAAAAGTTTTTTCTAATCCTTCTAATTCTACATACTTTCTTTTCATGGATTGACAAATTAAAAATTTTGAATCTTGGGGATTCCAGAAATTGAATGGGTGAACTTGTTTCAAGTAAAAATCAATTCATTTTGCATTTTTAATAAGAGATATTGCAGCATTTGGTAAAATATATTATTTCATCCCTACTTATGTATAGAAAGTTTTTCTAACTTACATTTAAACATCTCTTAAGGAGTTAATACGGAAAATTTGGAAACATTTGCACTTGTATGGGTGGCCTTTGTCAATATAATCAAGTTGACCTGAGAGTTATTAAGGAATCTCTAAAATCATATTTTAACCTCTTTCAACCTCTAAGATTATGAATGTCTAATATAATTATAGCCTATGTTTTACTTCTGAGATTTTAAATAAATTTTGTCAGTTTTCATTGAAATAGATATATCTGCAACAAAATCTACAATATACATTTTGGGATCTTAAATAAATTCGGGATTAGCAGTTACTACAAGTTTTAAAAACTGAAATTTACTTTTTAATTTAATGTAATACAATTTAAAAAAAATATTTTTATTAGATAGTATTTGATTTGATAAAAACCTGAACTTTAATATTTACTGGTCTTATCTATTTAATAGATATGCATATATTTAACATCTAAAACTTAACAAAATAATGATTAATTTTGTACAAACAATTTTATAGAAAATGTATCAACATTTTATTTTTGAGTTTAACCGTTCTGCCTTTAAGAAATATTATAAACTATATAAAGTATTAAAAATATTTTATCTGAGAAGTGGAATTTCCTTATGCTTTAAAAATAGTTGTAAAAAAGGCATAGGATTAGAAATATCCACCTTGAGCTTAAACCTAAAATAACTTTTTATAAAAAAAATTAACTTGATGTTCAACAAATTACCTCAAGATATTCCAAGATAATTTTTTATGCATTCAAGATATTTTGCAAGAATATTGAAGCATTATTGTACATAACACAGTAATAATAAACTTTCTACTACAATATTACATTTTGATGTTTTTGTTATCATAATATAATTGTTTTGTAAATACTCTCTATAGGCGGAAATTGTGGCTCTTCTATTTCCATTTTCAATTTTGGTAAAATAAATTATTGTTTTCTAAGGGTGTTTTGCACTTTTCTTCATATTGTAATTATTATTTCTGTATACCATTATGTATGTCTGTGGGGGAGTGAATGGAAAGGGAATGGATGTGTTTCAAATTTGAGTATCTGGGATAGTGAGTATGTGTATAATGACTATGCACTCAAGATATTCTATTGTTTAAAAATAATTATATCACTTACTGTTAGAGAACGTGTATATAATTTTATTTGAAAAATGGGAAGTTTTTAGTGTTTTCTCGTTAAAGTTTTGCTTACTATGCTAATTTAACATTTATGTTTCGTAGGTATATATTATCGCTGTTATAAAAAATAGAAGAAAATCTCTTATTCCTCATTGTCTAAGGAAAATACAAATGTATACAGACTACATGTAGCTAAAACGGAGGAAAAATAAATCATTATTGATATTAAAGGCTTTTATGAAATTGTACATAGATAGGCTACAACAAAAGTGGATGTCATATACTATTCGATAAAAGTCTTAGGACTTAAAAAGTAGTTGCTTGAATTTAATGTGTTTGAAAATTATCTTATTTAATCATTAGGCTACATACTTAATTAACTTCCTCTTCTTTACACATATATTTCAACATTTTACCATAGGTAATAAGCTGTAAATTATACTATACATATGTATTACTATACACTTAAAAGCATCTTTTTACTGAATTGAACCCCTTTCTGGAACAAAACGACATCTTCTTGTGTAAAAGGCAATTCAAATTTACGTTTACATTTTTAATAGGGCAGATTTATAAATATTATATCTATAACATTTTTATTCTTCAATACTGAATACTGTATTGAAATTAATGTCACAACCCTAAGTACCGGTATCTATTTGGACATTTTATAAGTAGGCCTACCATGGGGCTTTATATTCTTGCAATCTCCCTTTAATATAGCATAACTGAAACATCAATACATCTATACTTACAGTATAAGGAATGTGAAACTGATTGACCAAGTTACACTGTAAGAACATTCGAATTGTAGCCCTGCACGTATCTTCATCTGTTAAGTCAAAGTCTATAAATTTAAAGCTGAAAACAAAGTAAATACAGTAGTATAGTAATAATAATATGTAAGATAACCTTACATCTTAATAATAATAAACAACAACATTGATTATAGAGTCTCCGCTTCAGGGAAAACATTGAATCATGGATATGTTTTCCCACCTTGTGTTTCTGCTAAGAGTTATTTACCATTGCATCGGCCTGAATTCCTCCAAGCATAACCTTATTCGTAAAGCAGATGCTAGACAACATTTTAATTTTCCGTACTAGTATTTGCTCATAAGCATATTCTTAACTTTTATTGATCAGTATAGTAAACAATCGAATATATTTAATTTGTTTCAGTATAGTAAGAAAACGCCTACCTTTATTTTTTCAGTATAGTAAACAATTAATTGTCTATATTTTTTCAGTGTAGTAGACAATAGCCTTTATTTGTTCAGTACTGGTATAAAAGGTGTAAACAATGGCCTATATTTTTTCAATATAGAAAAAATCGCCTATATTTTTCAGTAGGCCTACATTAAACAATCACCTTTTTCAATATAGTGTAAAATCACCTATACTTTTTCAATGTAGCAAACAATAGCCTATATTTTTCAGACATCTACAAAAACAACATATTCATAACATAGGTATTTCAGCAGAAAAACATGAATGTCAAAAGAAGTTTAGAGCTTGGGTTGCCAGATCTCTAGGCCCTACACTTGTCTGTATTATAGGCAATATTGTAATAATTGAGCCTAATGTTGTTACTAGAAAAGAGTAACATAATTTTTGTATGATTATTAATATAAATGTAATTAAATATAAAAACTAAATCTGGTAGGATCCAAATGATTAAGTTGATTACAATCTTCTGCAAATCCTAGCGATGTCTTAAAAATTATGTTTGTTAAAACATTTTGGAGATAGTAGTTCTAGGAGGATGGTGTATCTCCAAAACGTGCCGATGAACATAATTGACAAAACATTACTGCCCTGTATCAATAACATTTTTTCAAATTTGTCGAAAAAGTTATAAATTCTAAGATCTGTAATTATCTAAATGATAATCATTTCCAGATTAATTTTAAAAGAACACTAAGAACTCTAAGAGCAGCCTTAGAGTTGGTAACGGCGGCTTGTAGTTCTGTGTTTTCTCTCGTAAAGCTTAGTATTATGCGGCACTTAAATAATAAACATGTTTGCATTTGTCTAAGAAATTTTTATTACAAATTCTTTAACAAAAACAAACTTATGATATACTTCCATAAATACCGAATTGAGCTAGGCCTACAGTACATATTTTGAAGACCTACATATATTATGTAAAATTTAAACTTGAACTGGACTTATGAGAAATAACACTATATAAATAAAAACAGAACACAGTTTCTCATAAAAAACGTTTAATA
>JAGFPH010013681.1:0-10115 GCA_018207615.1 Philaenus spumarius | reverse complement strand
GAGGAAGCACAATGTCCATTTCAGAATTATTACGAAGTAAACTATTTTAACACAACTTACAAAACGAGAAAGCACAGTGTCCATTTCAAAGGTATTAACCTAGTAAAATATTTTAGCACAACTTACTAAATGAGGAAGCGCAATGACCATTTCAGAGGTATTACCAAGTAGACTATTTTAATATAATTTACAAAATGAGGAAGCACAATGCCCATTTCAGAGTTATTACCAATTCAACTATTTTAACACAACTCACAAAATGAGAAAGCTCAATGTTGATTTCAGAGGTATTACCAAGTAAACTATATACTCTGGTCTATAAATTAATTTCTTGTCTTTAAGCTATAGTACCAGGAGACCGAGCTAAAGCTCGATTATAAGCAGGGCCTAGTTCGCTCACGTCAATAACTATTATTGCAAATTTCCTTGAACATCGTTCAGGTTAGGCCTATAACATTAAACAACTAAATAAAGGGTATGTTTATTTAGCAGAAGTATTCGTTGCCATGGTAACTATAAATGGCTACAACATTAATTAGGCTTACCTCTAATAAAATACAGTTTAAAAGAATACAGATGATTATTGTAATGGCATTGAAAACATTTGCATCAGCTGTGCTTTGTATTGTTTAAAATGGACAAATTTCACTTTTTAATTTAATAAAAAGACGTAGAAAACGAATTTTCCCAGACTGGTGACCATTTCTAATCGATTTCTCGTGGCCAAACCCCCATATAAAATCAAAAAATCAAAAATCCTTAGATGGAGATTCCAGATCCATTTAGCAGACAGACAATTATCTCTCGCTTTAGAAGATAAGATAATATTGAGAAAACAAAATATTCTCAACCAAATACAAAATTCTAAATGTAAAAATTAAAATCTATAGCTTTTTTTAAATTGAGAGCATTATTATTACACCAAATGAATAATCCCAACACCTACAATCCAAAACAATCAAGATCTGTGTGTGTTTAATCATTAGTACGCCTAGTTTTAAGGTTGTTATAAGAAGGGTATACTGTTCTCCAAACGGCACGGGCCGAGCAGAGTCAAAGCTCATCATACTTTTAAACTATAAAAAGTTTCTTTCAAGAAAAAAAAATATAGAAAATAAATTTATTTTAAGAGATTTTCCACATGGAAATATTTCTTGCGAAGACCCACCTGTTCACTGCCCTAGAGGTACGGAGCTAGCCTGGTGATTAAATTTGTGTAAGGTTGCAAAGACGGGGTAAGCAGGAAAGGTCGTCGCATGAGTACCATTTTATATAGTAGAGCGTGACGGTAAAATTCGACTAACCGCCCGCAAATTTTGTTTAACCCTTGAGAACTCGAGCAGTATGTCGTTACACTGGAACTCGCACGCGGTGTTTTAGACCGCACTGTAATAGTCAGGTGCTAGGATAAAATAAATACGTCATTATTATATTTTATAGTATAATTTAAAATTTTAAGTATTAAAGAACTTATTTACATATAAAATAAAATTTCAAAAAAACATTTTTACAAATGATTGTTTATACGAAAAAAATAACAATCACGAACACTCGCGAGCGGAAGAAACGACCGCACACAACGCAAGGGTTTAGTAAACGGACTATAAGCACTGTTTGCCACCAACTAAATTAAAAGTTTTGCATGTTTGCCTCCCTAACTAACTGGGAAAGGAAAAGAGGTGATAGAGGGAAAGTTTGCTCCCGGTCAAATATTCAAAATTCATAAATATCTAAAAGTGCGGTCGAAAAGACCATGCTGCGAGTTCTCAAGGGTTAACGCGGTGCGCCTATAGTAGTTTTCACTACTAATAATAATAACAAATAATTGGTTTGTTCAACCCGGTATCCTATACCAACACAGTAAACAGCAACATTTGCTGCCATTATCTTTAATTTAGCTAGTATACTTCATCCGATTGTTTTGACAGTTACAATATCCGATAAGGAATGAAAATTGCTACAAAAAAGGTGTCATTTTGAAACGTATCATTGGATAGAACCGATTATTTTTCTTGAGATAGATCTTTGTTAAACTGCATGCCAAGTTTGAACTCAATCAGTCAAACCGTTCTCTAGATGTAAATCTCTATATATATAAAATTCAATATATGTCTGTTTGTACGTTTGTCTGTTTGTATGTTTGTCCTTTATGCGTTACCAAACCGTCCATCCGATTGCTTTGAAATTTTGCATAGTAACACAGGTTAACCCTGGGAAGGTTTTAGGCCATTTACCGAAGTCCTAGGACATTAGGGCTACGCCCCAGTGGCCCTCAAAGTTTCAATGTTAATCTTATGGAAGGTCAATCTTAAGGAAGAAGAAGAAAGATTTCTTTTGATTTTATCAGGGACACAAAAAACAGCTGTTCGTATGAAACAGCTGATTTTGATCAACAACTGATTTGGATCAAAAACTGAATATAATTTTAGGTTAGGCCTACAATGAACTAAAACACCAATTATTGGGCTAATTGTTTATAAAAAGCCAATATATAAAAGCCAAATACCACTCACTGACTGAACACTTAAAAAGAATACAATTACGTTAAAAAGACTGAAAATACCAACCACCACGGGCAACGCCGTACGGGTCAGCTAGTTATTTTGTAAAAATAAAAATAAAATGGCGGATATCTGGAAAACGAAACATTTACGAACCTACGTTTATAGGAACTTTTCTCTTTTTTTCACTAGTAGAACACGTCCTCGAAGTATTTCCGTTTCTTCCTGAATCGCCCTGTATACTCCTCAGGGAGTAGCGGGGGGGGGGGGGGCCCCCTGGGCAAACCCCGCTTTCATTTACTACAGTATATTAATTAGAATAATTAATAAAAGTTTTCAAGTGTTCATACAGAAATCGCGATTCTTCCCTAGTGAATTGAATACAAAGCAGCCATTTATAAATGCTTTCACTACATTTAAAATAACGGTTTGTTTATACAACCACGCGTGGGAATATTACCAGGCTTACCAACACACCTGGCTGTGCTTGTAACGCGATAAATCGTCTCCACAGGGAAAAGCTTTTACTGGATGAAAATAAAAGATTACTTTAATTTATATACCTTACTTCGAGTAGACAATTGTTCTCCAACATATTTCATTTGAGCACGCATTGTTTATCACAAATCTCGAATCTTTTATGGTAATTAGTGTTTCCCTCTCACAAGTTTGGTGCATTATAATACTGTACCGTCTTGTTTTGTTTAGTTTAAAAGTATCTTTAAAATGGTATTATTTTTTAGTTGCTTTATTTTTTCCTATAAAAATAGATTTTTCGAA
This sequence comes from Philaenus spumarius, assembly GCA_018207615.1. Lineage (NCBI taxonomy): Eukaryota > Metazoa > Arthropoda > Insecta > Hemiptera > Aphrophoridae > Philaenus > Philaenus spumarius. The sequence goes on along the minus strand of JAGFPH010013681.1, from coordinate 6,834 downwards.
GAAATACTTACTATTTTTATAAAGCATTTCCTTCATTTGTTTTTTCTTGTATTAATAATTATATGAATTACTAGGGGAAACCCCTGAGTGCTCAGCACGCCAACCACGTTGGAACATTTTATACACATAACCATGTTTTCTTTATAATGAAGATGTAGGATTAATAATAACCCTAAAGCAAAGATGGTAAATAATATTAAATGTTCAAATCAAATTATTTCCTATATTTTATAACAGCAATAACATCAGTGTTACAATGAAGGTTAAAATGAATTCCAGGGCTCAGGTCTACACTTTAATAAAAACCTAACCTAAAAGTTAGAAGTACAAATAATTGCTTCAAAGTTTTAAATCAGCTTTTAATGGAAATATTAGAGCAAACAACTGTTTTATATGTTATCTTATTCAATTTTTTGCTATGGTAATTAATGTAAAATACATTCTAGAAATATGTGTTGGTTCATCAGCCTATGCCTAACCTAAGAATGTCTTCCGAATAAATTTATAAATATTCAAATAAAAATGTTTTTATCAACATGAATTATGGCCTATGTTACCCAGGGGTAGTGTAGCTTTTTATTAGTAAAATTACTTTTTCAATTGGTTCAGTAGTTCCAGAGATTATCCCCTACATACAAACAAACAAGTTTTACCTCTTTATAATATTAGTATATATAACATTAATATCAACTATCTGTCCGATGGAAAGTATATTCTCCCTTTATCCATATTTAACGTCTATTATTACAGGGTGCCTCGCAACCATTCTATCAAACTTGACCATGTTATTAAGAAGGTTACAACTAGAAATAGTACAGTATAACTGTTTTTACTTTATAAGTTGTCTGTCTAAGTGTGTTTTTGAAAACATATTTTGTCTAATGAACGTTTATTCATGAAACTTTCAGTGAATGAAGTAATCACAGAAATGTTCTTTCAGCCAGAATCATTACATTTTCTCAGTTACCCTTGACTCAATGATAAAAAATTATACATCGTTGGATTTGTATATTTTTTTTAATCTTAAAATGTTTTCGCACAGACTTTAGTTTTAAAAGTGAGTTAAATTATATGACTATTGCAAATTTGTATTGTAGATTCAAGAAATGGAAAGTGTGTGTAATACAAACTTAGAAAAGTACCTAAGTCAATATAATTTTATATTTTGATACAAGTATTACTGTTTTTATAAGTTTAACGTTATTAAAATAAAGGTGTAGAATTAATTATAACCTCAAATCTAAGATGGTAAACACAGTTAAATGTCCATTTATTGTAAATACATTCAATACAATTTAAATTTTGGTTCATAAGTCTAGACCTAACCTAAATGTATTGTCTGTATGTTTAATTTATTTTATTTGCCTTAACGGCAACATACACACTTACTTTATGTTTTGTGCATATTTATTTCACAGTACGTTTCGAATGATATAATAATTATCTTACAATTGCCGTTTATTATAAGATTTATTTTTGGGACACAAGTATTTACTGTTTCCATACGTTTAGTGTTATTAAATGTCCATTCATTGTAAATACATTCAATAAACATAAAATTTTGGTTCATCGGTCTAGGCCTAACCTAAAATTATTGTGTGCATGTTTCCAGCACTTAAAATAAATTAATCATACACAAAATAATTTTAGATTAAGCCTAGACTGATGAACCAACATTTATGTTTATTGAATGTATTTACAATTCCAATTAAATTACACATTATGATTTGATGCATTTCGTTCCTGACGGGGGTCGCACGACCGCACACATTTTTATAGTTATTCAACTTAAAAAAAATTGAACCACCGCCATATTGAAACTGATAACCTCAGCAGAATCAAATCAACTTGATGGATAAACTTTCGTGCTGAGTTTCGTGAATCTATCTTAAACCGTTCTTGAGATATTGTTTTTTCAATAAAACAGTCGGAAACTTCTAAAGTAAGTTAGGACACATGTTATATCGCATTATTGAGTAGTTTTAACATGGTACAGTTTGCATTTTCAACCATTAGTAGCACTAACAAAATGTACAACTGGTTTACTTTTTAAGTGTACCGTGTAAGAAATAAATGTACAAAATTTCAGCTCTCTAGTTTTAAGAAATGCATGAATATTAATATGCATTGTTTTTAGGGGTTGTTAACACATGTTCACTCCTAGCAGCACGTAACAAAATGTAAAACTCATTTATTTTTCATGTGTTTTGTAAGAAATATATGTACAAAATTTCAGCTTTAAGGAAAGTAAACAAACAACATATATTGTTTTAGGGGATGTTTCAACCCTTAAAGGGCAAATATTTTAAAGTTTTATCTTAGTGCGCCTTTAGCGCCTATGAGCAATATGTGAACCAAATATGTCAAGTTCCTTAGCGGTATTAAATTAATATTTATAGTTCTAGGGGTTGTTACTAAACTGCACTACAGTTTTGAGAGTGAAACACAAATTATTGTAAAAGATTCGAGATATTGTGATAAACAATGCGTGCTCAAATGAAATATGTTGGATAACAATTGTCTACTCGAAGTAAGGTATATAAATTAAAGTAATCTTTTATTTTCATCCAGTAAAAGCTTTTCTCTGTGGAGACGATTTATCGCGTTACAAGCACAGCCAGGTGTGTTGGTAAGCCTGGTAATATTCCCACGCGTGGTTTTATAGACACACCTTTATTTTAAATGTAGTGAAAGCATTTATAAAGGGCTGCTTTGTATTCAATTCACTAGGATTGAATCGAGATTTTAGTATGAATTTTCTATGGAATTTCGCAGTGTAAGAGTGTTAAAGTATGTTTGTAAAAATAATAAACGGTACCAGGAACTGGCACATACTTTCTCACAAACATATTTAAATTATTAAACAGATTCACGGTGACTTGTAGGGTGGGGTAGGAGAGGTGATTTTGTATTAAAGTTGTTTTCCCATAAAAATCCATAAAATAACGGAATAACCAACTTTTCTCAAAAACGGCTCGAACGATTTTGATTAAAATTTTACAGTTTATAGTACTTTAGGTCCCTAATAAACTATAAAATTTTAATCAAAATCGTTAGAGCCGTTTTTGAGAAAAGTTGATTTTTCCGTTATTTTAAGGTTTTTTATGGGAAAATTACCCTTAAAAATCAAAAATTCACAAAAATGAAAAAAAACGCCTGGAGATACCGTGGTTTAGTACCTCTATACCAAATTTCATCAAAATCGGACGACTGGTTTAGGCTCTAGGTCTGATAACATCCACACAGACACACATACACACATACAGACACACACACACAGACATCACTCCGAAAACCACTTTTTTAGGTTCAGGGGTGCCCAAAACGGATATTTCCACCAAAAACTCAAACTCGAAAATTTTGACGAATACAATACTTTCTCCATATACTATGGTATAGGGGGAGAAAGTAAAAAAAGGAAATACATTTTTTGTTTATTAAAAAATTTCCATAACAAAGATGGGCCACTGCCGTTATCCTTATGGTGAGACGTAAAATCGGGAGTATTAAATAAGTACCGATCATGGTTCCTAGAACACGTTTTGGGGTGTCATTAAAAATTATATTTATATATAATATGTATATAAAAGTGTTCGCACTTTAACGGCCACATATGAAGTCCGATTTTAGTCCAAATCGTGTACGATTTCCCGAAACTTAACATAAATATCACAGTCAGAAACTTCTAAAGAAAGTTTGGACATGACATGTTATATCGTATTATTGGATAGTTTTAACATGGTACAGTTTGGTAGAATGTTTGCGAGACACCGTGCAACAATGATGATTCTGGATTCTCTAATGGACGCATATAATTCAGGGGGTGGCCATATTGGACAAAATATTTAAAAAATCTTCTTATAAACATATGTCCAGAAACGCTTTTTTACCAGCTTTCCGCCATTTTTTCTATAAATAATTTACATATCTGGAACGGTTTAACCAAATGAGTTGAAATTTTGCACGTTAACCATAAATGTGTGACGAAAATAATGACTGTTCCCAATAAATATTCCTATCACTTAAACAACACTCTAAGCCGGACAGACCATATTATTGACACGTGCAATAAAGTATTTGCTGGCATGCACACTCTGAAGAAAGTAAATGATTTTTTGTCGTTTAATGTGCAGCTGGTGAAAATATTAATGTTTACATATTATAACTATTGTGATACTGTTATCAATGACATGACTGTGAAATTAGCTAACAAACTTCAGTGTGCTTAAAATTATCGTTTACGGTTAATTTTTTACTTAAACCGTGACGATCATGTGACAAAATATAAACAAATTTCAATTCTAAAACTCATTTTCCCGAAATTAAAATACTTTGTCGTTATTGCACGCTATTCTGCTCACTGGATTGGGTCGCTATCGGTCAGAAAGGTTTGTCTTTAGCTCACATGTAAATGCTACCGACTCACGACGAGGAGCTTCATTATTACTTATACCCAGGCACAGAACTGAGATGTTTAATAAATCACTGTAACAACATGTAGGCTATGGAGTTCATTGCCGGAGAATTCAAAATGCATCAAAGACCGTGTTAAGTTCAAGAAGGCTTTTCGTTGTTGGTTTTGCGACAGTTTTGGGTAGTTTCGGGCCCCCGCTTGGGCGGGATTTGAGGCATGTTCTTGAATGTATGTGTGTTTGAGAGTTTAAGAGTGTTTATAAATATGTTTATTTATTATAGTGTAGCATAATTCACTTTTAATTTAATTTTACTTAGGAGATAAATGTGTACATTTTTAGTTTTTATACATTATGTTTTAGAAGTAATTATTATTTGTAGTATTTTTTGATTATTAATTTTTATTTGTAACATAAATTTTTATGTATTTATGTATTTGTAAATTAAAGGTTAAGTAGAAGGGAGGTCCTAACTTCACCTCACTAAATAAATATTATTATTATTAGTCATCCATTTCTGAGTAATTATAACATTTTTAAGTACTTAGCTCACCGGGAAGTTATAGGTCGTGCCACCCTAACTTGAGGCAGCCTAAACTGACCTGTAGGGTTTATTGCCAGTTTAAAGCCACAATAAACTTTTTTTACAATAATATTAGCTACGCTTCGGTGAACGCCCTAGTTCAATATTAAAAGCACTGTAACAGCATGTAGGCTATGGAGTTCATTGCCGGAGAGGTTGAAATACATCAATGATCGTGTTCAGTTCAAGAAGGAATTGGATTGTTGGTTCTGTGATAGTTTTAATTAGTTTTGGGTGCCAAACGGGACCCATTCTTTGGAATCGTTTGATATTGTAACTTTATACAGCTGAAGAAACATTAATCTTATTACAAATCAACCTGCATGATAACTCAAGCTTGAGCTCTGAGGCTATCAATGAATTAATAATGCTGATAAGAGAGACATTAAAACAAAATCATTTAATAATTAATACTTTATTCAAAGAGAAGGTTTAGCGATGGGTCTCCTTTATCGTGTTGGTTGTCTGAAGTTTATTTAAACCACATAGAGAACAAATTTAACTTTTCCGAATTGAATAAAAAGAAGGATTGTATAATGTTTTATCATAGATACGTAGATGATATCACCTTGTTGTTTAAAGGTATTCATGGCAAATAAATATTTTTACTAAATATTTAAACAGAATTGCCAGCAATTTTGGTGTTCACATTGGAAATAGAAAAAGACAACAAACTTAACTTATTGGATTTAACTTTAACAAAGACTGATAATGGAAAGCTGGATTACAATATAAACAGAAAACCCACCACACAGATCAAACAATTATTCATGCTACATCATACCACCCTCAACAACACAAAATGGCGGCTTACAACAGCATGGTCCATAGACTCCTCAATATTCCACTATCACCAACAAATTATACAATAGAAGTTAACACATTAAAACATATTTCGGTTTCTAACGGGTATTCTGCTAATGTGATAGATAAATTGATTAAAAAATGCAAGAAACCCAAACAATATACAACCTGAGATATAAATAAACAAAAATACGCATCCATTGAATACGGGCACCTGTTGGATTACTCATCGAAGAGGGAACTAAAACGTAATACTAACTTATAGAACGTCAAATAGAATTGAAAGATCAACGAAAAACTCACGATTAAAAATTTACTAGATCAAGCTGGAATATACAGACTTAATTGTTCTACTTGCAATAGCCACTACATCGGTCAAACAGGAAGCTCGTTCTCCAAGAGATTTCGGGAACATATCCCCAAGACCTCATTGTTGCAACAAAGGTCAAGCTTTGCACAGCATATGATTGAGAAAAATTACATTTTCTATAGTCCCGAATTAAATATGGAAATCCTACACTTTTGCCAAAAAAGTCGAAAAATGTACACATTGGCAGAGTTTGAGATTTTCAAATCGTTAAAGTTCGCTCCCAAAAATATTTTGAATGAAACATGTAAAATTAATTCACACCCTATTTTTAATTCCTTGATCAAATTCAACACCATCGAACGAAATAACAAGGAGGGGTACTACAGTAGTACAGATAATATAAGCCTACCTCCTCTTCAACCGTATTGAACACTTAATAAGCGACATGTTACCGGACGCGTCGTTCAAAGTATTTAAATGTTTTAAATATTAATTGTTGTGTTATGTGAGCGTGTATATGTGTTATTACAACGAAGTTCATGTGAATGTATCTGAAGATGGTCTGGATGCAAGGTTGAAACTAGTAATCCATCTTCAAGGTAAGGTACATAACCTAAATTATTGTCAGAAATTTAGTTCCGGTGGCTAGAATTCGAAAAATGAATAAACAAACTAGACTATGGGGCAAGGGGTGCGGGTGAATGGAGTAGACAGCAATAGATGGA
>JAGFPH010013680.1:13622-25778 GCA_018207615.1 Philaenus spumarius | reverse complement strand
CTCTTTCAGCAACTTTAGTCTCTTCTATCACAGCCCGCCACCTACATTATTCTTTCGTTTATTGATCTATACAAAAACACTTTTCTTCCTTATTTAAAATATTCTTCTTTACGTTTAATTAAATTTATGTTCAAACTAAATGTTTGGTAGTTTATTTCTTCCACAGCTACAAACAAACCTAACTTCAATGCAGAGTTAATTGAATCGATTCGAGTGATCATGAAATCTTTCGATACATTTTCTTCTTCTAAACGTGCTTTCAGTTTTAAAATAAGTTTCTAATAATGATGTGTTAAAATTTTTACAATTTTGTGTTTTGTTCCGACATTTGCCATAATTTGTGTACAAAGAAGACAACACACGACGTTTCCAAATTTAAATGTATAGGCCTATGTTTTAGGGTTTCAACTATCAATTTGGGTTTCAAATACTTAAATAAAGGCCTTTAAATCCATACCGAGCATGGAAGTATCATTCAATATTCATTTAACGGAGTTATAGCAATACAAATATTATATTTGCAAGTTTCAATAGACTATAGAAAGCAAGTAATAAATTGCGCATATAAAATATTTAATTTCAATTATAAAAAAAAAGAAGAAAAAGAAATAAAGTAGTAGATGAATCACATGAAATTTAAACTCGAGTGAAGAAGATGAAACAAAAATAAAAAAATAAAACAGATGTTGCAACAAGGGAGAGAAGAAGATAGGGAATAGAAAATTTTTGAAAAAGATATATTTGAATAAGTTGGATTGAGGAATTAACCTATTTTTTTTTTAAATGTGCGTGGATCTGAGATGGATAGCGGAATCAAAACGAGCCACAACCCGAGATGAATAGGATATACATGTAAATATATAAATGTTCCTATAATAAATAATTGTTGGTAGAATATTATAAGGAGACTAATTATTACATAAATAAGATAGATATAAGAGGAAAACAAGTTATTTTTGTGTTATTATAGAGTATCGAACTAAAAACCCAAAAAATTCATGATAAACCATTTTTGACTTCTGATTATTGCAATCTATGTGGGTTAGCATGCTTTATTACTGTCTAAAAGTGTGACCTCATTACTGTAAGAACATGTGAAGGAATCTTAAATGACAAATACAGACTGTATTTATTGGTAGCCTGAGTTTTTGCTGCAAAAAATGTATACCGCACGATGAAAAAAATTGCTTTTCAATTTAATCTTCTAACCTTATTTGCGTACATATGCAATAGTTATTTGTGTCTTAAAAGGAAGGAAAGTATAATTTTTTCGAGGGCGGTAATTTTCTTAAGGCCGTCCACTAGGTCGGTAGAGAGGTGCGGCGCTGCGCGGAAAACCGCCGTTGTCGAACAAAATGTATTTACGACGAAATAATAATGTTGTTTGGAATCATATTACTTAAAAACTTTACGAGATAGAACAACTTAAAATGGTTTATTATTTAGAGCAAACATTTGGCAATAACTAACTAACTTAATTTTAAAATTCAAAAATTAGAAGAGTAATTTTCCCAAGAAAAAAGAAAATTTATTTAATTTCTATGTTTCCATAAAGATTAACATAAAGATTTCGTCCATTAGGGGGTAGCGCGGCGCGTCATCGTTTCCGAATAAATTACTAACAGTTGGGAAGTCGGTACCGCGCTGTGCCGCGACGCGCTGCGCCTCTCTACCGACCTACACTGGATTCCACGTTCACCGTGCTGTACGGGTCTTACGGGATAATAGAACGTGCTACTACCATTACAGCGAACATTACCTTTATTGCCATGCGGGTTGCGTCAACTGACCGAGCTTTGCATGGGAGTTGATGTTTTTTTGTTGGCTTGTACAGCTGAGACTGCCGTAAGGATAACATGGCTTATGGGCGCTCTGTACTGCACGGTGAACGTGGAATCCAGTGTAGTGAACGAGGTCGCGGTCAGAATATGTTGGGTTCGGATACCTTCGACTGTACTCGGCAACATTCGAACCTATCCAACTCTCAGATGGTCTAAAGTCAGAACAAAGTCTTTCTGCACGTGTCACAATTTAGAGGTAAGTCTAGTTTTCTAGATTCATTACTAACAAAAAATGATTTATCTCCCTTCCTTACAATTTTTTCTCATCTCTCAAGAGATCTGGGAAAAGATGAAGATATTCAACAAAATGTAAGTTTTTTTAAAATTAATTTCATGTAACCTCATCTACATTTTTTTAAAAAATGTCTCTTCTGCTTCAACTAACACTGCAAGAAAAAACATTTCTTCGTCACTGTCTGTGTCCATGGTTGGATCTATGAATACTGTCAAACCATGACTGAATATCAGGTGACCAGAATGGTGGGAAAGCCGCTGCGCCGCGCTCTGAGTGGACGAGGCTCTCCACGCTAAGCGTGCACGGCGCCGCACCGCGTCAAGCCTCTCTACCGACCTAGTGGACGACCAACTTCAGATACTTTCCTCCCGTAAGACACAACATTTTTTACCCCAGTTAAAGTAAAGTTGTAAATTTTGCATTTTGCAATGAAACACACTTTTTTTTAACATGGATATTCATATTTACAAAAATAATTGAACTTATGCCAAGAATCGCCATGGGAAGTTCATTGACGCATTGTTGTTTTACTAAAATATGATTAACGGGCGGAAAAGTGTCCATATAAAAAGCGTTGAGTATACTTCCAGCTCGTTTATAGGCGGGCGATAAAGTTAACTCGATGCTTTTACCGGGCACTTTTCCGCCCGCGGATGATAATCGGTTCTTTCTACCCTACTAATGAGGCAGAAAAAAACATTTAAGTAAGGATAATAATGGTTAACTTTTAAAACTGGTTTTAGCAATGATGAATTTTATCTGAAATGCATTTGAGTTTTTATTTTCTTACTGTAAAATTATAAAAGTGTAAAATGTAATGACCGTTACAAACCCTTACATCGGGCGTGGACGCCGAGTTAAAGCGTCGAGCTCCTGCCGAGATTGTGGTAATGAACTGTTTTGTCACTTGTAATAACTAACCCCGTACTCCGTCCCTTCGCCCACATCATCTTGCCGCAACCTTCCCTTCCTCCTTCATCTTTATATGTCGTAAAATGAAAATTTGTAATTATGTAGAGCAGAGGAAGGCGACTTTGTCATTTACCGAACAAATACTGACGCTTTATTGTTTGACGTAACTAATTCAAGCTTCAGAATAAATAACGTTCAATAAACTAACACATCGTGTTTGATTTTCATCCAAGATGACATGACGGGCATGAAATAGTTGGAAGTATGTTCGACTATTTAATTTAAAAACAGTTTGAATACGTTTTAGATACAACCTTCTTAATTATTGTGATTCAAATTATACTAATGCGTTACCGGAATCCGAGATTCTGTTGTTTTGTCGTCTCTGAAGAATTAAAAAATGGATTGGACATCCTAAAATAACCTTTTTCATCTTACCGGATTTAGCAAACAAACGTTATATTTTTAAAAGGTTTTACATATATAATCAATTTCTTTGTAGAAATAAATTTATTTATTCATATCGAGTGTATAATATCGAACGAATTAGAAGAACCATGACAAAGAAAAATAATTCAATCTCGCAGCTGAATCGCAGACATGAGTTGAGCGAATTTTTAACCAATTATTTGTGAAATTGAGGCACTGAATAGCTGTCTACGTGTATATGTTAGTAGAATTTGTTTCCACCTAAGCCTCCGCTTCGTTCCACTCGCAGCGAAAACCACGCAAGAAGATGCCTCCCACGGTCAAATCATCCACGTAGATTTGAACCGGATACTTTTTATAATATTTTAGGTTTTGATAGATTTTTTGGAAACTATAAGGTCGCGTGAAAAACAAAATGTGCAGAATAATATCCTACATTAATTTTTGTAGAAAAAACTTTAAAAAGTTTCATTCTAATACGACAAATCTCAAAAATAAAATAGTTACTTCCGGTCAACAAACGAGATTCTGGTTGTTGCATTGTTTTGGCTAACGAACTAGTTTGAGCGACTTAGACAACCAACGTGTGTTCCAAAGTTATAACAAATCGGTCTTACAATGCGGCCGTTAGAGTGCGAACACATATATATACAATTTTTAATGATACAACAAAACGTGTTCTTTGGACCATGATCGGTGCTCATTTACTACTCCCGATTTTAGGTCTCACCATTAGGGTCACTGCAATTGTCATTTTTCCTATGGAAATTCGCTAATAACAATAAAGTTTTATATTTATTTACCATCTATTAATATCTACAGCATGCCTTTTAAAGTCACTAGATACTTTATCTATAGGCCTACTTAAGGGTCTGCTATAGTGGCAGCCATCTTGGATTTTTATCCCATAAGAGCAATGTTAAATTTCAAACCATTTATTTCGTTTATTTTTTATCATAAAATTGTTTGCAAGGTCTCATTTTAAGCACAGTCACAATACGCATCCGTCTTGCAATTTCCTTTTTTTTAATGCTTTTGATTTTGACATTTTGTAAGTACAAAGTTTGAATTTTTTTCCTAACACAATAAGAAATCAATAACGAAAAATAATTTGCAAGAAGGATCCGAAATTTTATAAAGAATATTCAGTTTTTTTTTCAACACTCAATTACAAAAGATAGACTTATAAAATGGTTTGAAATGAGGCAATGTCAGCGCAAGAAATTGCACTGTTTAGATAGGGATATAGTGAGAGGCGATTGCGTTCCGGTGGATTTCTTGTTTACTGGAGCAGACCCTTAAACTAATATCATAAAGAGGTCAAATTCGTTTGTTTGTTTGTATGTAGGGGGTAATCTCTGACAACAACAAACCGATTGAAAAAATAGTTTTACTAATAAAAAAATAAAGTATCCCTGAGTAACAACGTATAGGCTATAATTCATTTTGATAAAAACATTTTTTTTATATTTGTAAATTTAGTAGGAAAAAATTCTTAGGTTAGGCCATGCATTTACCATAGCAACCAATAGAATAAAATAACAGATAAAACAGCTGTTTGCTCTAATATTTCCATTAGCAGCTGATTTCAAACTTTGAAGCAATTATTTGTATTTCTAACTTTTAAGTTAGGTTTTTATTAAAGTTTGGGCAGAAGCCTTGATGGTTCTTTTAACTTTTATTATAACTACTGTTTTGAAATATACGAAATAATTTGATTTGAACATTTAACATTATTTGCCATCTTAGCTTAGGGGTCAGTTTTAATCCTACACCTTTATTATAAAGAAAACATGACATGATTATGTGTATAGAAGGTACCAACGAGGTTGGCGTGCGGAGCACGCAAGGAATAAAGAGGTAAAATTTGTTTGTATGTAGGCGGTAATCTCTGGAACTACTGAACCGATTGAAAACATAGTTTTTCTAATAAAAAGTTTCACTATCCCTGAGTGTATAATTCATAATAAATAATAATAATTCATTTTGATAAAAACATTTTTTTTAATACATATTTGTAAATTTAGTCGGAAAAAATTCTTAGGTTATGCCATGTATTTACCATAGCAACCAATTGAATAAAGTAACAGATAAAACTTCTGTTTGCTCTAATATTTCCATTAACAGCTGATTTCAAACTTTGAAACAATTATTTCAAAGTAAAGTATTTCTAACTTTTAAGTTAGGTTTTTATTAAAGTTTAGACCTGAGGCTTGCTGGTTCTTTTAACTTTTATTATAACTGCAGTTATGAAATATACGAAATAATTTGATTTGAACATTTAATATTATTTACTATCTTAGCTTTGGGGTTAGTTTTAATCCTACACCCTTATTATAAAGAAAACATGACATGATTGTGTGTATAGAAGGTACCAACGGGGTTTGCGTGCGGAGCACGCAGGGGTTTCCCCTAGTAATATTATAAAGAGGTCAAGTTTGTTTGTTTGTATGTAGGGGGTAAAACATAGTTTTTCTAATAAAAAGATACAATATCCCTTAGTAATATAGGCTATAATTCATTCTGATAAAAACATTTTTTATTTCAATATTTATTAATTTATTTGGAATAATCTTAGGTTAGGCCTAGACTGATGAACCAACACGTATTTACACTTATTACCATAACAACCAATTGAATATAATAACAGATAAAACAGCTGTTTGCTCCAATATTCCCATTAACAGCTGATTTCAAACATTGAAGCAATTATTTGTATTTCTAACTTTTAGGTTAGGTTCTTATTAAAGTGTAGACCTGAGCCTTGCTGATTCTTTTAACAATAATTATAACTGTTGTTATAAAATATACGAAATAATTTGAATGGAAAATTTAACATTATTTACCATCTTAGCTTTGGGGTTATTATTAATCCTACACCTTTGTTATAAAGAAAACATAACATGATTAAGAGTTTAGAAGGTTCCAACGGGGTTGACATGCGGAACACGCAGGGGTTTCCCCTAGTTATTAAATAAAAAGTTACTGTAACCAGATCCGGTATGGAGTTCTAATGTTTTATTTTTTAAATAAATCAATATATTTAACTGAGACAGTAACGAATTACGTTCCTTAAATTCTAAAATATGAACTTTGTAAACTCTCATTACTATTTTATAAGAATGCTACTTTTCTCAGGCAAATAAAACAGGAAGAACATTATTTAGAACGTGTTTAGCCCAGGTTTGAACAACTATAAAAGGACGCGGTGGCAGCTTGGATAACCGCACGGCACAGCTGTCAATCTCAGAAAAAGGAAAAAGTGGATACAACTTCATTTAACGATTTTGATTATAGTCAGGGCAGAGCGGGGGTAAGGAGCCAATATTCAGGCTTTGAGGTGGACACTGGGGAAGCACACAAAGGCTGTACGACCCCTGCAGTCATTCCGTGACAAAAACTTCCTCTACATCAGGTATAAGTGGATGCCTTACCGAACCGTGAAATCAGGATTACGGCAATCCATTCGCTTCCTTGTACTGGACACGATCATGTTTTATTTTGTTTATTTAAAAAAAAATACTTAACATGCCATGAGTTTATTAATTTAACAGTCCAATTTTGTAAATAAATTAATTTTTGTTTCAATTTCATTCATTTTCAGAACATTTTACAATTTTAAGGTTAAGATTATTTTATTAACCTTGTTGAGGGTACTTCAATGGCAAATTATTTTTTGGGATTTGTAAAAATTATTATTTTTAAAGTGAATACGTTTCACAGCTGGGGGTCAGATAAAATGTCCTAATCGAAAATGTAACGGATCATAAAACAATGAACAGTGAAAATATTAAAAACCATGAAAAATTTAGCCAATATTTCAGTATTATAACATTTTAAAGATCAAAAAGAGGGAAATGTTTTACCGATGGAGACAGAAGAAAATTTCGTAGCTCCCCATCCCGGTGCCATATGAGAGAAGTAAGAAAAAATGTAGGCGATTGTTTACTATAATTAAAAAATATATAGGTGATTGTATACTATATAAAAACTATAGGTGATTGTTAACTTTATTGAAAAAAATAGGTGATTGTTTACTTTATGGACAAAATATAGACGACTGTCTAGTCTACTATATAATATATACTAAAAATTATAGATTATTGTTATTGTTTACTAAACCAAATAATATAGTTTATTGTTTATTATATTGAAAAATTATAGGTGATTGTTTATTAAAATGAAAAAATATAAGTTATTGATTTTTATTTGGATAAATATAGGTGATTGTTAACTTTATTGGAAAAATATAGATGATTGTTTAATTTATTGGAAAACAATAGTTGATTGTTTACTTTATTCGGAAAATATAGGTGATTGTTTTCTATATTTAAAAATATAGGTGATTGTTTACTTTATTGGAAAAATACAGGGGGTTGTTTACTTTATAGGAAAAATATAGGTGATTGTTTACTCTATTGAAAACATATAGGTGATTGTTTACTTTATTGAAAACATTTAGGTGATTGTTTACTGTACTGAAACATATAGACGATGTTACACTGATAAAAAAATATTGGCGATTGTTTAATACTGATACTGGTGGCATTTTCGTTGTTTTTAACGAAAATGAGCAAATACTAGTACAGAAAAGCATAAGGTTGTCTAGCAACTATATTAAGTATAAGGTTAGCTTGGAGCAGATGCTAGACATCTACCTGATTAATAAAAATTAAGAATATACTTGTAACTAAATAATATTAAGTAAATGCGCAATCACTTGTTTTAAGAATAAGGTTATGTTAATAGATCTGACCCTCGTAAATATAGAAATTTCATTTTTATGGACGATGATTAAACTATATTTGCTCATAACTTAAGCAATAATTATTGCAACGATTTAGACAAAACATAAGTGACATACAAATTACTGGACTAACTTTAATAAATTTACTGAAAATTTTCACGAAGCAAATCGAAATTCGGAATGAAAGTTGATTTTTACCACGTTAAGTAACCAGACACATCTTATCTGAACTTTTTTCTAAGTAGTAAATTTATTTGCTTTTATCTTGAGAATTTTCAAATCATTTGTAATAAAACAAATTTAACAAACAAATCGTACCAAAATGTAAATTATACAACACGAAGTTAGGCAGGCAGGTTGATAACATAAAATTAATTAAACTATTGTGCCCTCGACTATAATTTTTAACGCTTGAAATACTTTGAGGGCAAATCAAAAATGTTTACTCAAATCAATGTCGATAGCAATAGAACATATTAAGCTACTTGTCTTCTAACGTTCAAACATCACAGCATTTTATATTTATGGAGATGGTACACTTTATTATCTGTTGATTTAACATTTTCTACAACTTTCGTTATGTAGGAAACGTGTATAATTTAAGTGACACCACTTAAATATTTTTAGAAGGTAAAACTCATTTTTAAATAAAGATTTTTCTATTCTAGATCGACTTACTTCATTTTAGTAAATTACCTGTAGAATCCAGTTTGCCATTTTCAAAGCCTGTAACAAACAAACAATTTTTTTTAGTATTGTTCTTATTATTTAATTTCTTGTTAGAATAGGTTATAAACCAATACGTTAAGCCTGATCTTAACACTGATACAATGGTTAGAAGGGTGTACGAGGATGTCAAGAAGGGTAACTAAGGAAGGGAACTCTGGACCATCCAACGGCCTCCAATTAGACTATGGTAATGAAGATTTGTTACTCTTTAGTCAGGACCTTTGTTTCCAGAGGATCTGATCAAGTTACTCTTTGTTCAGTCTTGACGGCGCATGTCACACATCATTC
The DNA here is from genome assembly GCA_018207615.1 of Philaenus spumarius. NCBI lineage: Eukaryota > Metazoa > Arthropoda > Insecta > Hemiptera > Aphrophoridae > Philaenus > Philaenus spumarius. Next base: position 16,597 of record JAGFPH010013680.1, on the reverse strand, counting down.
TTCTTAACAACAGTTTCGAGTTATTTTTAATTTTTGTAAAAGGGTTTCAGAGGGAGGACAAATTTTCTCATACGTTTTGTTTTACTAAATTAATACTAGAGTGGGATTAGTCTGCAACAGCCGATGTCATTATTTTCACTAACAATGAACTGCAATGTGTACTGAGGATGGCGACTTTGTATTTGAAACGGTTTTGACAGATAAAGTCGTTGGTTTAAATGTTCAGTTACTTCAAAAGGAAAAACAACCAACATCGCTTGTCTGACGGCCAGTTAATAGACTGTCTCAGGAATGGATAAAGATATATTGCAGTGCAATAACAATAATAATCTTTATTTTTTTTAGGTAAAGTTAAAACCATTGGGTGCTCTCTTTCACTTAACCTTGAATTACAAAATGCATAAAAATTCGCACTACAAATAAAAATTAACAAACAAACAAAACACTATAAAATAATAACTTTTAAAACATGTTGTACGAAAAATAAAAATATACACATTTATATTCTAAGTAAAATAAAACTAAAATTAAATTAGGCTACACTATATATAAACATACATGTAAACACTTATACTCTTTAACACACTCTCATATACAAGAACAACCCTCAAAACCGCCCGAGCGCCCGAAAGGCCGCAACTACCCACAACTGTCGCAGAAGCAACAACCCAAAGGCTTCTTGAACCGAACATGATCATTGATGCATTTCAAACTCTCCGGTAATGAATTCTAGACCCTATATGCTTTCACAATGAATTATTTATTAAATCTCTCATTCCTGTAAGCAATAATGAGAACTTTGTCTGGATATAAGTAACTAGCTGACCCGTACGGCATTGCCCGTGGTGGTTGGTATTTTCAGTCTTTTTAACGTAATTGTATTATTTTTAAGTGTTCAGTCAGTGAATGGTATTTGGCTTTTATATATATAGATCTTAAATAATAAAAGCACTATTGTCATAATAATAAAAGATCTGAAATTATGATTTTAGTAACTTTGATCCCCCAAACCCCTCCTAAAATTTTGAAATTTTTCAAACCCTATCTCAGTGAGCACCTATGGTCCTAGAGGAAGCTACATACCAAATTTCTTTTCTATCCGTTCGGTAGTTTTTGGGAAATCGTGATGAGTGAGTCAGTGAGTGAATGAGTGGTTTTTCGCTTTTATATATAAATATATAGATAATGAAGCTCCTCGACTTGAGTCGGTAGCGTTTAAATTTGAGCTTAAGACAATCCTTTCTGCCGGATAGAAAAACGATCCAGTGAGCAGAATAGCGTGCTACAACAAAATACGATAATTTCGAAAAAGAAACTAAGTTTTAGAATTGACATTTTGTATAATGTTTTGTTACATGATCGTCACGTTTTAAGTAAACAATGAACCGTAGACAATAGTTTTTAGAGCGCTGAAGTTTGTTAGCTAATTTTATAGTCATGTCATTGTTAACAGTATTAGGCCTACTATAGTAAAAATATAGAAAAATTAATGTTTTTACCAGTTGAACTATAACATTAAAAGGCAATCTTTTACCTTCTTCTAAGTGTGCATGCCAGCAATTTGCCCTTTATTGCACGTGTCAATAACATGGTCTGTCCAGCTTAGAGTATTTGTTAATTTGACATAGTTATAAAACAAGCTAAGCGCATTTATTATAATAATCACAGATTTGTTCTATATTTTACTTATTATAAGTGATTTTTACAATTATTAATTAACTGCATTACTTTTATAACTTTTGTTCAGACATCTGCCATCATTTATGAAAAAATATGTTTAATGCCTCATTAAAAACTAATTTTAAAATCGGATCACTGGTTTAGATCGACTGATTCGATTCTGTTGGACTTCGTTTTTTTATTTGACTTTCTATTATAGTGCTGTATGCAATATTTAACTATATTAGTTGGTCATTTAATATGTTTTTTATCGCTTTTAGAGATTTTATAAACTGCTAGCTAATTCATTTGAGGAATGCCTCTTCTGAGAACATCAAGGAACAAAGACCAACAAAATCCAATCAGTTGAACTAAAACCGTATCATATAATGGTGGACATACACGATCAGGCCGACCTGTCACTCCTGGCGAAAGCTTGGTCGGAAGTCCGGCGCATCTTTGAACTGAAGACTCCACCTCACCGGCACAAGCAAGTTATTGAACTTGTTTCAAAAGTAATTTTGTGTTGTTTTACTTGTGAATACTAAATATGGTAATCTTTTCAAATTGTTTTCGTATTTATTTAAATTTTTGTTTTATTTTATACGTAATTAAACTGGTTTTATTTATTTTAAACACTAGTGTTAACAAGTACAATATTTAATTTCATGAATATAAATGATTAGTCTACTTATTAAGAGTATCCTTTCACTCGAGTAATTGTTTACAAAAGTATTGGTCTCCAGTATGGTTTGACTGGCGGCCGGAATGTAGACTCTGGCCTTACCGAGGGCCCTGACCCCATTCACGCTCCGGTTGGATTGTAGACTCTTCCTGCTGGACGGATGATTGAACGAGATTTCGTTGGACGTTCGGCCTTCCGTTCAAGCCAGACGCACGTTCCGGCCGCCTTCAGCCGGTGGTTTAATCCCACAGAACTGACAGGCCGGCCAGCAAGTCTGACGTGCACGTCTATGTTCGCGTTTTTGATGGTACGCTTGTAAACTTTAACGATCTCCATTAAGTAGCTTGAATTAGGTGTTGTATGTGTTGAGTTTAGTGTTTATAACGGGCGAATGTCTGAAACTGCAATATTTTAGAGGAAAAACTCAACGATGATGAAATTACGTGAGTATAAATCACTTATCTATATCTATATATATAAAAGCGAAATACCACTCACTCACTCACTGACTGACTCACTCATCACGATTTCTCAAAAACTACCGAACGGATTGAAATGAAATTTGGTATGTAGCTTCCTCTAGGGCCATAGGTGCTCACTAAGAAAGGGTTTGAAAAAATTCGAAATTTTA
>JAGFPH010013679.1:0-17317 GCA_018207615.1 Philaenus spumarius | reverse complement strand
CATTCTTGGCCAGCACAGAATTTGCAAAGGGCGGAACAATTAAGGCCTGCCTTTCTACAGCCACACATCTTCATACAGCCAGTTTTACATCTGCATGAAATAGTCTTGAGCAGGTTTTGGGGAGCCGCGTCTCTACTCATCCTGATGGGCTCCAGTCTTCCAGCTTTTCTACTCCAGCCCCACTCGATAGGGTCTTTGACAATCCCCACCCACTCCATGACCTGGTGGTATGTTCTCAGGAAGTGAAAGTGTGCTGCGTCAGTGGTCGGAGGTAGTTTTGCCAGATTGAGCTTGGTGGTACTTGTCTTCAATTTGCTATAGCAAAGGGAGCTTAGTTCTCTATTTCCACCATATAGGGATACCTAGATTTTCTCCCCTGCTGCTGAAATTTCTTGGCAACTTGCAGCAGGGTATCCGAACCTCTCCGCTTGCTCCAGCAATGATGGGTCTTTCCTAAAAAGTAAAAAGTTGGCAGAGTTTATTCTTTCTAAACCCAAAAATGTTTGAAGTTGTGTCACAGCCCGATATTGCGTGAAGGAGCAAGATACAGCCTTTGGAGTTGTACTTGTAGGAGGAGAAGGAGTAGATTGCGTCTGGATGTTTCCCTTTTGCTGGTTTTTGGAGGTAAACATTGTTCACCGCAGGTGTTGTGCCAGTCAGCAAAACGAGAAGGTCAATGTCTTCCCCGACAATGATGACCGCGTCGTACGTGGGGGAAAGACATTTAGCTGTGGCAACTATCAACCTGTCAGCATCTTCGGAAGCTTGGTCTGTGGCTATGTTTGACGCTTGCATTGCACTGGAGAGCAGCTTCACGAATCGGTCCTTGTTTCCCTGATTGGCCAGGAACTTATCTTGAGGTGTGGTGTTGACAGTTGTTTTTTCAAACACCACGTCTGCCGATGAATGTGCCTTGTACCGTCTTGCTCGTACAGCAGTCTTGGTCCCTTGCTGAGAAGGATCTGTAGGGTAGCCATCAAAAATCACCATCACATCAGTGCCATAGTGACGCTGAACGTACTTGACGTAATCTTGGCAAATCCCTCCAAAGGTGGAGCTTCTGTTCAATACAACCTTGTGCAGAAGGTACCCACCATCAATGACGACCATGGAACGTTGAGGGAGTTGGAAGTCTTGTGGAAGTGGTGAGAAAGCTTCGTATAGTAAAGATTTTGTCCCTTTAAACATACCGTCCTCATTAAACAAAGACATGGGGAATGGTGCCAGTTCGTACGACAGGTAGTCCTGCAGATCTTCTTCAGATTGTTTCGCTATACACATTCGGTTGAACAGTGTGAGTGGGTCAATACATAGCTTTTTGTCTCCAACCGTCATTGAATTTATATCAGACATCAGTGTAATCTCTTTGTCTTTTTTCTTGAAAGAAACCTCTCCGAAGGTATTGCCCACAATTTTTGCAACTCCTGCACCTCCTACTACTTGAGCTTGATGGCAGTTAACCTGGTCACTTCCCACTACGCCAGAGTTAATGTTGACGATTAGATCAGTTTCGGGGAAGGGTGGGTGATTGGAAAACCAATCAAGTAGAATTCCCACGTCATAAGTGTCACGGCTCATTCTAGTAGGCCTCATTTCCACGTGCTGCTCAGAGGACGTTGATATCAAGTTGCTGTATTTCTCCAGTTCTTGAGCAATATTTTGGAGGTAGGTCATTCCAAGAGTCCATTTCAACAGCGTGCTTTCAGTCATGCCACGTCCGATTAATCCCCCCCTATTTTCATACCCTTCATTAGCATTTGCTCGATAGTCATATCGGTCCAAATACCGGACCAGAACTTGTCTGATCTTCGAACAGTGAAATGGCCCTCTATGGCAAACTTCTGAAACTCAGCGGGGTCCAATTCGTCTCTCAGGCACAACATTTCTTGCAGATATAAATGCGCAGTTTTGGCATAAAACCAGTGGCCAGCAGCATGAAAAAAGGGGAGCATTTTCTTAACACTGTTCAGATGAAGTTCAAAATCACCCATTCGTGCTGCTTGAATGTACTGCTTTACAAGGGTTATCATCTTAAAGTACTGCACCCAGAGTTTGGCAGTTGGTCAGAATTTTTGGTTAGAATATGGAGTCACAATGGCAAAAAAATCAAATTAACAATATGCCGTTGTTTTAAATTTTATGTTTTCCCCCCATTACGTGGGGTTGGTTAAAAGAAAATATATGCATTTTGTAGGTAATTAAATTCTCTACAAATTTTATTCTGATACTTGTTTTCATAGAATAGGCCATAACTGAATTACAGCGTTCTAAAGTTAGAAGTTTGAAAAATTTCCGGAAAATGCGATATTTTTTATATTTTTTTAAATATCATATCTCCGTTATTATCTGTCCTACAAACAAGATTCAACACGTAAATTATAGTAAATTTAATTCTCTACAACATTGAATAGAACTCGTTTGTAGCCCAAATGCATCGAAACAAAGATATAAGCGAAAATCTAAAGAAAGAGCCGGTTTTTTTCAGTTTTTTCAAAATGGCTGCGGGCGCGGAGGAGGGGGAATTGTGCATTTTGCATTTTAAACACTTCATAACCATCCTAGACAACATATAAAAAATTTAGAACTACCGGACCGTTTGTAAGTTATCATTCCTCTATTCACTGGGTTATTATTTGAGAGTACATTATCAAACCTTCTTTGTTTATTTAATAACTATTTATATTATTTAAAGCCAAATAAAATATATTTTGAAGTAAGTAGCCTATGGCTCCAAGTCAGAATATTAACATAAACTAGTGGACCCGGCAATGCTTCGCTATTGCTATTGCTTGATTTACCTAACCTAAAATTATATTCAGTTTTTGATCCAAATCAGTTGTTAATCAAAATCAGCTGTTGATCAAAATCAGCTGTTTTAAGCTTTTCATACGAACAGCTGTTTTTTTGTGCCCCTGATAAAATCAAAAGAAATCTTTCTTCTTCTTCCTTAAGATTGACCTTCCATAAGATTAACATTGAAACTTTGAGGGCTACTGGGGCGTATCCCTGAGGACCGATGTAAATTATAATGGGATTCTGCTCATCTACAGGACACTACCTTTCTAACGGTATGCGCGAATTTCTCCTACGATGCACACAAGCTGAGAAAAAAGGACGACAAGTTTTGTGCTTGCCTATTAATATATAGGCTAGATGACGCTGGAACTCGCACCTCAATGGTTTTCTCACGACCTACAGTATTAACCAAGTTTTAACTATCCGAGGTCTGCCTGGTCCCAATTACCTCGGACAATCGAGGTTCTACTGTATAAGTTAAAAACAAGGTAGGCCTAGGCCTACAAATCATTTTTCAAAAATAATTTTTTTTAGACATGTCTCCGTGGAGTAGTAGGTAGATTAATATAGCAGGCTATTAACTGGAATCACACTGTGTCTTGTGTAGCTTTATTTTTTTATAATTGTATAAGTTAATATTTAAAACCTACTGTACAGCTTTAAGAACTGGAAGTACTGTAGGCCTACCCTGTAACTAGTAGCCTATATATAGCCTACTGGGAGGTAAGTTAGCCTCATCAGTTGATGTTCAAGCTATTGTTATATTCGTTTCTTTTTACAATTTGAATGATTTATAATTTCAACATTTTAAATGCAATAGGTAAAATAATCAAAATATCAAGATTCTTCAATAGTAATTTGGGAACTAGGTCTATAATTACCTGAACTAACTGCCAGTAGAATATTTTTTATTGTAGGGTATGTCAGGGTAAAACGGGTATAGTGGGGTAAAATGGGTATAAACAACATTTTATTTTAAAAATTCCTAAATTAATAATTATTTCAACCTGAAAAAAAATCTATCTTATATGTGTACCTAGTAGGGGCCTACACATGATATTATGCTAAAAGAAGTGTGTTGGCAACACTGGTGTCTCTAAAAAATTTTGTTTTATTTTTACAGCTGTGAGTATACCTATATTTTACCTATGTTGGGGTAAACTGGGTTTCCATTAAAAAAGTGTACTATACCCGTTTTCCCCCATCCACGGGGTAAAATTTAGGTATAGTACAAAAATGGCTCCCATTTCTATACAAAAAAAGCGCAATAAACTTGTAAAATGGCTTAACTTACTTCAGATGGTCACAATGCATAGCTAAGCCTGAAAAAAATATTTATTCTTTTATTTTGAATTAGTTATCAGGCATTAAACCAAAAAAGAGGTCATTTTTATACCCGTTTTACCCCGATAGACCCTATGGGTGTTGTATGACCAATCTTGCTTAGAAAAACTATAGAAATGGACAGTAAATTAATATATTTTAATTTAAAAAAAAAAATTTAGGTCTAATCATTTCATAGGACTAGACTGTTACCCAATCCAACAAATCTAGGCCTAGTTTTTATCTAACATAGGCCTAAGGGTTTGGAATTTTATATTAGCATATTCAAGCCACATAACTGTTATTTTAATTTTAAAGTTATATATTTAAATCCCAATTTATGCAAAAATTTAAAATTTCTAGCCTATGGGTCTTAAAATTCACTATAGTTATTTCATATCCAGCCTAAAAATTACCAACAGGGCATATAATTAAGATAATGGTCATGCAAATGTAATTTAATCATATGATGATAATGTTACAAATTAAATTATAACATTAGTTGATTGCAATTAATAATTCACACCCGGAGTTATAATAATTTATGTTACAATTTGTCACAAAATCCGGCAAGACGAAAGTGACCCTCCCCCTTTATACCATTTTCTTTTAAACAAAATACTTATATGTGTATATTATATTCATTGTATTTTTATTTAATATCTATTTTAATTAGAAACTTGAACTTACAATTTTTTTCCCAACTAGATGAGCAGAAATACAGAGTTTTTGCACAAATATAAAGTAATTCTACTTCTAAAACTTCACAAACTTAACTTAACACACTTGGCAGACGCCATTTGCAAGTGGCAACTTCTGGCAACGACATTTAACACAGATAAACAACGAAGAAGTTTTACGTATGTAAGGAACTTAGTACAAAAATATTTTCTCATTGCATACCATTTTATAATTGGGGCATATTTTATTATAATTGGACATGAATTTTCTTAAATCCCACTTTACATAACCATGAGCTTGAATTATACGCCAAGTAGTTATCAGGGGGAAAATAAGATAGTTAGAAAAGTGATTGGGCTAAATGTAGCCTTATAAAAGTCCTAATTTTTGTAAACTTTTTTAAAGAATGTAAATTCGGAATTATTTTGTACTAAATAATTTTCCGACTTATTTTTTTATTTTATAACTGTTTAAGTTGGGAAAGGTTGAATATTGGTATGAGAATTCTTGCAGAAGTATAGTAGGCCTATATCCATTAGGATATTTGTTTGTAAATTCCTTGATTTAACTCTTTCATTCACCATTTCAAGATTGTATAACTCCAGAATCAATAATGATTTGAGATTGAATGAGTTTTAATATTGAAATGTCACAGATTTATTTAAAAAAACTGGTACATTACTTCAAACTACGTAAAAAAAAATGTTTGTAACAAACTATAAAAAGCTTTCATATTATTTCTTTTATCTTTTAGAGTAGATTATGTTCTTATACTCAGGGAGTTACAAACTAGACAACATAATCTTGGTTTGAATAACAAATTTATGTTTCATGAGATGATAACATATGATTTAATATTGATGTAGGTATCTGTTACTTTGATGTCATGTTTTGTGATTGCATGTATTGTGGTTGTAGAAAATAGGTGGAAAGTTTAAAAATAAAAATTGAGGTTAATTGTATCTGCCTTCTCACATTTGAACTAGTTTTATAGATGTGAAAAACTAATAGGTATTTAATAAACTTAATGAATTATGAGGTCAAATCAGTGACTTTTCTTTGGCTTAACTTTTACAAACATTAAATCTTACAGGTTATTTTTGTTGTGATAATTAATTTCTTTAATCAGTAAGCATAGGCCTAGATGTGCTTACAAAATTAGTTTACCAAAGTTGGCAGTACTACTATGTTTTCTAAAAATAAGTTCGTCCTTTGCAAACATATTAGCTGGGTGTCCTAAAGTAAATTTACGCTGAAACTAACTTGAAAAGTAACTTTATATTTACAACCGGCGTAACTTATTGATATTTTGGCGCAAATTTACTACAGTATTCGACCCTCGGCTGGCCTACGGCAACAAATGCAAGAATAAAAAAAAAAATTTAAACACCTAAAGTTCTAACTTATAGTCTTTAGTCACAGTGTGGGCGCAATTTTACTATTCGACCCTAGTCTAACCTATGGCAACAGAAATGCAAGAATAATAAAACAAAACCTAAAAAGTTCTAACCTATATATTATTTAGTTACAGTATGTTAACCTGTATTCAACATTTAACAGTAGAATGTAAAACAATGTCGTTGTCTGCAAAAATATCAGCCGAGGGTCGAATAGTAAATTATCGCCGGTATTTTCGTAGGCCTACATCACTCTGTTTTTACCTAAATGTATTTTGCTTGTAGAGTATAATTTTAAAATAATCAAAATGTTTTGCATAGGCTAATAAAGTATGAAACCATAACAAAATAATAATGGATTTACAATAGGCCTACTCATATTAGCCTAGAAAATATTGAATATTTTTAAACTTGCATAAAATAACTTTTCACATAATATGTTGCAACCAAAGATCTGATTTAGCGCTGTAGAAGGGAAGTTCTTTGTAAACTACAGTTCGCATGAGGCCACGGGGGATAGGTAATAATTGTTATGAGAATCCCTCTGTTTCTACTCAAACAGTATATTTGCTTCTTTTCTATACTAATTTAAATTACAGATAAACTCTATGGTTAAATCTATCAACTTTATCAATAACTTTTCATGAATTTATTTTGGAAATTAGTTGAAACAAACCTACAAATTATTTTAAGCTTTACAATAATTACAAAAGACTTGTACATGGAGTCTACATTAGTGAAAGGAATTTGACATTATAAAGCAAATTTTAATAAAAAATGTACTCAGGCCTACTTATAAATAATGTTACCTACCAAGTAAAAGACTGTCATTTAATAAGTTAACTACAATAATTAATTAGGTTTTATCACTATTAATAATTACTTTGAACAATTTCATAAAAGTATGGTATGTTTTAAATAGATATGTTTTTATACATAGATATAACGAAGGCTTTCGACACTGTTGACCACAAAATACTTATAAATAAATTGTGGTGCGCGGGGATAAGGGGATTACCTCTGGAGTGGTTCTATAGCTACTTAAGAGATAGGGAACAATGCTCTAAAATTGGCGGAATGGTCAGTAAAAGAGGGGTTTAAGGCACCGAGTCCCTCAGGGATCTGTGAAATATATAATACTGTTCTTGTATATATTAATGATTTATGTGGACAGCTAAATTTAATGGCAGACTCACGGCTTTCACTGATGATACCGCTCTAACATATTCGAGTAGGCAGGCCTATACATTTAAAACAAATTCATTGTTATATGCAAGAAGATCTAATCAGGTTAAGGTACTGGTTTGATAAACATTTTCTTGTATTGAGTGAAACAACAATATATATGTGGTGTTTGGGCTACGGAAAGAATTCAATTTTGTTGAAAATATAATTTATCATAGGTTTAACTATGGAAACTTTAATAATTGCAATTGCTTGGCTTTGGAGAAAGTAAACCAAATAAAATATCTAGGTTTAACAATTAATTCAGATTTTACATGGGAGGGACATATTAGGAAACCTAAGAGAGAAATGTATGGTGCGCTAAGAAAATTGTATTTATTAAGTAATATTTGTTCACCTAAAGTTTTATTATATGTATACCACTCGTTAGTAAGTTCTCACTTGGGTTGAGTTGTTGGGGTGATTCTTATCTCTCCACACTCAAACCTATTATAACAATATTTCAAAAACATATTGTAAGATTAATCTCGAGGATATCTAGACTCGAACATTCTTGGCCTATTTTTTCTAAATTATAAATCTTACCGTTAAGACATATGTATATTTTTTAAATTCTAAAGCTGTTCCGGGCAAAACCTTATTATATTCAAAACAATAGTCGCAGCACGTATTCTCTAAGAAACAGTAATCAAATGGTAGTTCCTAAACCAAAACTTACTTCATACAGATACTTTTTTACAATATGCTCCACGCCTCTACAATATGGTTTCATTGTGTGTTAGAAAGGATTTATTGACAGGGTTTTTAAGAGATGTCAAAGCATTCCTTTTTTCTGTTGAGGATATTGAATCTTTTATCCAAGTTGTTGAAAGACGCAAGTTGTTGTTAGAGCATAGTTGGCTCTAATGGCTTGTAAACTAAGTACTGTACTTGGCATGAATCCTGTATTTTGTGTAGTGCTAAAATATTGTTTTTTTATTTAAGGCTGTGATTACCTTGCAGGGTGCTAATTAATTAACTAATTAATTATCGTTTCTTTTTGTAATTTTATAATAACGAAATAGTGTAGTTTAATTTTGTTAGTGTGGTTGAACGGCGACACAACTCTCTTTTTTTCATTTTCTGTTTTCATATCCAATGAAATGTTGGAAGTCTCAAACAGGCAATGCCTAGGAGACCCCTATATTATTTATTACCACTAGATTTAGGTTTAAATTTTTGATTTTTTTAGTAGATATGAGAAAGAATTGTGTTTATTTCGTAAAAAAAAATATTGTATCGATGTTTGGTGGTAAATAAATAAATCATAAAAAAAAATAATTTTAAAATATGTCTTCTTTTCATAACAGGTGTTTACCAGTTAAAACCTGGATTTCACCATGAGCATAACGTACAACTATTATCATGTTCTGGGTTGTAGTGAAAAGGCTTCTCTTGACGAAATAAAGAAAAAGTATCGACAACTGATTCTGACATCTCATCCAGATAAACGTTCTGAAAATAAACAAAACACTGAAGATTTTGATATTTTGAACAAGGCGTGGCAGATTTTAGGCGATGAAGAAAAAAGAAAAGTGTATGATGCTCAACTAAAACAACAGACATTGGCAGAAGAGCCTTTGCTATTTGATAAACTATTGGTAAATGAATTATTGTTTGATTGTGATACTGACTCTTACGGTTATAACTGTAGATGTGGTGGAGAATATAGAATAGGCGCACAAGAATTATATCAGTTAAATTCTACAGAGTGCAGTCTTGAATGTAACTCTTGTTCATTATTTATTAATGTATGTAAAATAAATAACATTTTAAAGCCTAAATAAATATAAATGTATAAATCGAATTTATAATTACCACCAGTTATTGTGTACACAGATTTGCCTGTAGCAAATAAATAACTAAATCTTTTTTTTTAGAAAAGTTTTATAATGAAGTTAATATTCATGGTTACCTTAGTAGAACTACCCTACTACGGTATTTTCTATAATAAATACCTTTATTAGTCAATTGAAGTAATTTTTAAGAAAAAAATCTATTTTTATTTGCATGTGTAATTGGGCAGTGTATATTTTGTAACATTATGTGAGAGTAATTGTAATTATCCAAAGATTCTGTCAGTTGCAGTGAAACATGTACTACAGTAGAACCCCTCTTAACCGGTCTGGTCGGGACCGAGACCCTGGCCGGTTACCTGTTTGGCTGGTTGATTCGAGGTTCACGTAAAAAATGGATATTTGTTCAAAAATAACCTACATATTTCATAAATAAACAAGCAACTCTTTTTATTGTATGTCCATACATACATAAACAAACACCAACAAATTAATTTAAACTTATAAAAACTTTTAAAACTGAATTTACATATTCTGTATCATTGTTTAAAAAAATCAGTTGCCGAATTTTTTCCGTTCTATAACTTTCAAAGATTTGTAAAGCCAAGTCTCTCCATTTTCGTACGTTAATTACGTAGCCCTCCCAGTGGCAGACTGCCCAAAGTGACGTTCTCTCAGGCGCAAGATGCAGCTATTTCGACAATTAGCGAGAATTTGCATACATTTGCATTTTCGATTAATTAATTCACTTAGAATTATCCAATCGTAATAAAACCGGCACCGTTGGAAAGAAAATGAATTAAACTTTAACTTTTGTATTTAAAACTTTTTCGTAAAACGTATTTTTACATACGTAATCATCGTTTCAAAATTGTAGAATGTCAAACAGCTGTTTTCCGTGCGATATCGCGAATTTAAAAACGTAAAATATCATCATTTTCAACCGTCTGCAACTCCTCACAGTTGTCAATTGTCACAAAGATCATCACAGCATTGGATTCATTAGACTTTTATCTTTCAAGTGGTATTTTTAAATCATCTGTGACTACAATCGTTTATGAGATACAGAACTTAGAATAAATAACTTAATAAGAACTGATCTAAGTTATTATAAACTTCTCACACATACAAATCATACAGATTCAAACTTAAGAGCAACCAAGCAAGCTACATATAACCACTCCTAGATGGCGCTGATGAAGGTACATTTTTGTTATAACCGCTCCTAGATGGTGCTGATAAACTATCTTTTACTTTACACGGAATATTTATACCGATAGTAAAGTAACTGAAGTTTTGTTAATTTGTCAGTTTTCTTTCATGAAGCCGTAGTCTAGTGGATAACGAGGCGTCTTTCTGATCACAAGATGCCGAGTTCGAATCTAGGCTAGGGAGACCAGATATCCAATTATATCTGTGGTTTGAGGGTAGGAGGGCGGAAGTAAAGCAAACGGTGGTTGGCTCGCTTCCAAGCTGACGGGATATGACTAGATATCTGGTCCTCCGGCTGGGGCTGTTTTGCATAATTTTACTAAGGTAAATATATATTTACTAAAAAAAAAACAGTAAAAAATTAAAAATTAATTTTTAGTAAACAACCTTGCATTAGTTAGTCAAAAAATGTAATTTAATAATAAATTTGTGTCTTAATATAATGTTTTTTTTAACCTACAGTCAATTCTGATTAGAAAAATAACATTTTATACTGTAGAAATAAAAACTGTATGAAAACACCCAGGAAAATCGTTTTTTTACAAAAATATTTCTCAAAAATTATACAACTTTGTAGGATTTTTGGTAAAAATCGTGGAAAGTTTATACATTTTTGTTCGTTCTATTGTATCTGATTAGAAAATGTAAGGTTTTATGTAATTTCCAATTGGTATAATAAAATTCCATTTTGGAGGAAAAAATATATAGGAATATTCTTTTTGAAAATAGACCTATTTTTTAGCGTTTTTGTAGTTGGAACATAAAAATTGCTATTTTCAACTGAAAATTTTTGAAATTGAAATATATTTTTACACATTTATATTTAGAACTAAATTACAAAACTTTTGTATATTTTGAATAAAATTACAAAAAAATTTTACTATTTTTTATTTAGGCATAAATTTGGTTTTTTCCCTTCCGTTTCTGAACATTTTTTGTTTCTAAGCTAATAACTTTTACAATTTCAAAAGAAACTAATTTTTAGTGGCATATTTGAATTCTTTGAAGTTTCTTCTACAAAAAAGCTATGGAACACCTTTGGATTGGGGTTCATTTACTATTTTTGGCAAATTTTTAAAAATATGCTTGCAAAACGCTAAAAACAGGCTTTTCAATTTTAGCTTTAACAATGCCACTTGGAGGGTTAACCGGTCTGGTCGGGACCGAGACCCTGGCCGGTTACCTGTTTGGCTGGTTGATTCGAGGTTCCCGTAAAAAATAGATGTTTGTTCAAAAATAACCTACATATTTCATAAATAAACAAGCAACTCTTTTTATTGTATGTCCATACATACATAAACAAACACCAACAAATTAATTTAAACTTACATAAACTTTGAAAACTGAATTTACATATTCTTTATCATTGTTTAAAAAAATCAGTTGTCGAATTTTTTCCATTCTATAACTTTCAAAGATTTGTAAAGCCAAGTCTCTCCATTTTCGTACATTAATTACGTCTAATGCCGTTGAATCTTTTGCTGTTCAATATATTACGCAATATGTTACAAATATTACATATTTTGTTCCCACGAAATTCAGTAAAGGTTCCGACAAAGCAACAGACGAAGAAAAAGAAACAAAGGATGGCGCATTGTCAATTGATTCTATAGCCCGATTTACACTCTATGATAAATCATAACAATCGAATCGTTACAATTTATCGTTGTGTGTAAACAGGACATTGTAACGATTTTTTAGAACTGGGTTTAATGGTTGAAGCCGGCCGGCATCAATTTCTGCGAATCGTAACGACGAATTGGAACGTGTAAACAGTAGCATGGGCTGTTCACCGGAAGGTTGTCAAACTAGTTCGTTGATTCCGTTTTCCGTGTTTTTTTACCTTGTGTTGCTTTTATTCAATTGATAGCATGACAGCTAAAATTCCTCGAGAGTTCTTGACTGAATTTATTGAACTATATCGGAGTTTTACTTGCTTGTGGCACATTAAGAGCAAAGAATACTCCGACAGGAATAAAAAAGACATTGCGTACACAGGTATCTACATATTTTGCGCCTATGGGCTCCCCAAAATTGCCGCCCCTCCCCACAATTAACACTAGAAGTATTAATGCTAATGTTTTTCCTAAGTCAAGCCATTTCGATGCGTGTGCAAGCATTTTTCAAAAATTCGCCAAATATAGTAATTATAAACCAATCCAAAAGTGTTCAGTATCTTTTTTGTAGAGAAAGGTTCAAATAATTTATATAAGCCAGTAAAAAAATGATTGATGCAAAATTTACAAAGTTATTAGCTCAAGAAACAAAAATATTTAGTAACGAAAGGAAAAAGTTCAACTTTAGGCCTACATAAAAAG
This sequence comes from Philaenus spumarius, assembly GCA_018207615.1. NCBI lineage: Eukaryota > Metazoa > Arthropoda > Insecta > Hemiptera > Aphrophoridae > Philaenus > Philaenus spumarius. The sequence continues at coordinate 4,570 of JAGFPH010013679.1, read as the reverse complement.
TAGTAAACATTTTTGTAATTTTTTTCGTAAATGTAAAAAAATGTCGTAATTTAGTCCTGAATAGAACTGTATAAAAAAAATTATCAATTTCAAATTACTTATTTTTAAAACACCAGTTCAAAGACTCCCAACAAAACTAGGCCTAGTATGAATAGTAATTTAGGAATATATTCCTTGCCCAAATATGAAATATTATTATAAGAAAGTGTAGAGAATAAATCAAAGAATTGAACTGTATACTTGTAAATTATTATTTCATAAAGTTATTTGACTTAGTTTTACTTGAATCACAAAACTAGATCAAACGAATTGAACTTCTCAAGGACGCATCAAATACGACGTTCTGTGTGAAAAACCGTTGGAAGTGCTACTTTGGGAGCGTGAGAAAGTTGAGTTTTAAATTTCCCATTTGTCAGTATTTCTCAAAACTGTACGAACAACACCATTAGATTAAATATAGTTTGCTTTACACCAATCGAAAGATTGAACTTTAGTCTATAAATAGATATAAAAAAGTCTATTGAAATAATTCGAATTATAAGAGATATATCGAACGCAAAATGTGCTGTTTTATTGGTTGAAATCTGTCCAATTGCAAAGGTTTACTGTCTGTCTCTATATCTTTGGAACTATCCAAGTGACTTTTGATTTTGTGGCGGTTTTAGAAAGTTAAAATCTTGACGAATCCAAAGGTATCTCTATATTATTGTCAAAATATCCTTGTCGAGCACCATTGAGCTTTAAGCCTGGTTTACACTCTAGGATAAATCGTAACAAGTTATCGTTACAATAAATCGAAAGTGGGAGTACTGTTTACATTGATTTCTTGTCCAATCTTCATTGAAGAATATATAACTTTTGTTAGTTCTTTCTTATAAACTGTACGCAATGCATTAATTTTGTTAACAACAGTGTTTCTGTCTGCCAACGGATCAAACTCCTTGTATTTTTTAACGAGCGCTATGTGCGCAAGGTCTTTTTTATTCCTGTTGGAGTATTTTTTCCTCTTAATGAGCCACAATCAGGTAAAACTCCGATATAGTTCAAATAAATTCAGTCAAGAACTCTCGAGGAGTTTGAGCGCCTTGCTATCAATTGAATACAAACAACACAAGGTAAAAAAAAACACGTAAAACGGAATCAACGAGCTAGTGCGACAACCTTTCCAGTAAACGGCCCTTGCAAACTGAGTCAAAGTAGCGATAAATGGGCGCTACTGTTTACACGTTCCAATTTATCGTTACGATTCGCAGAAATTGACCACCATACAATCCAATTCCAATAAATTGCTATAATGTCCTATTTACACGCAACGATAAATTCTAACAATCCGATTACAGTCGGCAAAACGTTTACAGAAAACTAAAATTTTAAAACTATGATTACATACGTAAAAATAAGTTTAAAAAAATATGTAAATACAAAAATTAAAGTTTTCTTTCCAATGGTTTTTGTTTCATTGCGATTGGATGATTTTTAGTGGGTGAAATATTCAATACAAAGTAGCGTTGTCATTGAGTAGTGTTAGACCAAAGCCTAGCGCTTTGACTGCTCAATAGGGTTAAAAGCACTCTATACCAAAACAAAAATTGTCTCTAGTTTATATTGAATTCGCAATATGTTTTACTTATTACAAAAAAGTGTTAATACTATTTTCTTTCTTCTAATTTGCTCAGATTGAATTAATTAGTAGTAAAACATTTTTGTATATTACTAATGAGTTAATGAGATTTTATAAAGCGTTATTAAAACAAAATATAATATATGTAGTTTGAATTACAAGCAAATAAATTTTTCATCTTTAGGGAAATATTATACTCAATTTTTATTACTATTTCTGCATGATTACACCAACCATGATGTTGAGGGGGCTAAATTTAATTTTACTTTTACAAATTTAATTATGTTATTACGTAATTTTTTAAGGTGGAATTCAGAAGTGGTTTTGCAAAATAATAAAAGACACATCAATTTAAAATCACGTATTTCAAGTTTATTATACATTATACAGTTTAAACAATTACGTCCATCCATGTTGAGTTTGAAAACACTTTTCTTTAAAACACACTACACTTACACTACTACAGGCTACTATGTTTAAAACTTTAAAAACAAAAGTACAGTAAATCAGTTTTCACTGAACGAATCGCACTGAAGAGTTCTGCTGCAGCACAAGAACAGTGAAAAAGTGGTGATGGTTAAATGCAAACAACAATAAGACTGAACTGAACGAATGACAAAACAGACAACTGTGATTTCTCGCCTTTCTCGGTGTTAGTCGAAGGCACGAAGTTTATTGATTCGCCGCCGTACGGAGCCAAGGATGCACGAAGCAGTGGCCGCATCTGTCTCACACACTCACAAACACGTCAGTGTTTATTTAGTTTGAGTCAAACGAATAACTTGGCATTAGCTCATTCATGACTACATCTATCTCAGACGCTCATACGCATCTGTTGTAAAACTGGAATCGAGTTTTAGTTTTGTTCTAAAACATAGTACTGTAATATTATTTCCCAAATTCCAGATTGTTTTCGCAGTTTTTCCGCTCCTAAAAATTTGCCGCTATGGGCACAGGCCCACTTTGCCCCATGCTAAATCCGGCCCTGTGCGTACATAGTGCTCGTTCAAAAATACAAAGAGTTTGATCCGTTGTCAGACAGAATCACTGTTGTTAAAAAAATTAATGCACTGCGTACGGTTTATAAGAAAGAACTATCAAAAGTTAAATATTCGTCAAAAGTTGCGCACCCACTTTTATTTTCTGGGAAATGTACTTCAAACAATCAATGTTTGAGACTTCGGCCATTTACAGTAATATAATCTGTAAAAGAAAAACTCTTTTGCTCCATCGGATAGGCCGGTTAAGAGGGGTTCTACTGTAGTCACAAAATTAAAATATGATTGTTTCATAAAAAAGACTATAATTAATTAGGTCTGTTCTCTTCTGTAATACTAATCAGGATCTAGGCACAAGGCCCTTTCTACCCTCAACCTTATAATTTTCATACCTATAATTATAGCTAATAATTAACTGTTAGGGGTATTTTACATTAAACTGTGAAATTTAAACATGACTAAATTATCAAAGTACCAGTGGCGGCTTGCCCATAAGGGCTCTCGGACGCCGCCCCTCCAAAAGATTTGAAAAAGAAAAACAATTATATACCCATTCAATTATAATTATACATATAATTAACCACAGTGTTTTTTTTCAATCACATACATCGAAAATGTAGGAAAAAACAAGCAAAAATAGCGCGAGAAGTTTGTATTTGTAGCCGTGGGGCACTGGCCAGAACGTCCCAATACACCACCATGCAGTTATATGAAGAGTGGTAGTGGTGGGGGCTGCTGGTGCTATGACGCGTCAAAGCTTGTGCCTTAATGGAAAGCTTAGGACGGCGTCCGAGCATGCGCAAAGCGACGTATCTAGTATAATCTGTCGTCTGCTTGGTGTTGCTGTTGCAGAATACGTTGTTTTGGTGACCAGTTGACTTATTGTGTGTACATTGTTTTATCGAATGAGTGGTTGGTATGTAAATAGGCCTAGTTGTAGTTGAGTTAATCGAGTTAGTGTTTGTTAGTGTTTTAGTATTTCATAATGGCCTTGCCTGTTTCCAATGATGTGAATTTTATTATTAGTAATGGAATTAAGAACCTAGAACATAGGATCGAGCTCAAGAATTTAGGCCCCTCTAGGCCTATACTAAATATAAATCAACAACAAAAGGCCTCTAAAGCCCGAAATAGTTTCGTTCGGAAATTTTCCAATAATTTGTACAACTATGCTGATTGGTTGTGTGGGTGCAAAGTTAAAAATTTCTTTTTTTGCTATCCTTGTTTGGTAATGGGAGTTGCAGACCGTGCATGGACGGTGGATGGTGTCTCGGTTTTAAAACATTTTATTGATAAAGTCAAAAAACATAAATTGAGTGAAAAACATATTAATGCTTGCATTGAGTATGCCGTGTTAGGCAAAGTAGACATAAGAGTCCAATTAGCAATATGGCATCACTAATTTAATACCTAGATTGCCTTAAAAACTCACTAAAATACACAAAATATTCAGACACCCCGGTGGTGTGTGCCCCCCCCAGCATTTTACTCACGAGCCGCCACTGCAAAGTACGACATATTCTACAAAATAAAAGCAAACCCCTTATCTACATTATACAAATAAAAATAGAAATCAACTTATTGTTTTTTAAACAAAAAAGAAACCTTTTCATTTTAAACATTTCTTCTGCTTAATATTTTTATTTACATTAGTGTCAAGTAACTTACACTGTGCCTTAACTAAAATCTTATTCATAATGAACATACTATATGCATTATATAAACCTGCATTTACACTATAATGGCTCATCTATATATATTATACTAGCTGGCCCGACCCGGCTTTGCACGGATAGACAAATCAACCTGATACTAATAATTAGCCCAAGTGTTTTAGTTCATTGTATAAAAAAAAAATAAAAAATGTTCATTGTAGGCCTAACCTAAAATTATATTCAGTTTTTGATCCAAATCAGTTGTTGATCAAAATCAGCTGTTTTAAGCTTTTCAT
>JAGFPH010013678.1:0-10772 GCA_018207615.1 Philaenus spumarius | reverse complement strand
TTATCTAAGTTTATTTCTTCTTTTTAAGGGTGAAACCTTCATGGTTACCATCCTTGGAAAATAATTTGACGCTGTGGAAATTAAACTATAGCTTCTCTTGCTCAAGGAAGAACAATGTTCATTAAACAATTTATTAATTGTAGACTGCCTACCTCTGGCTACTTTCAATGCAGTGCTATTACTTAATTTGAAAGTATTTTGTTTTTCCTTTAAAACAGACTTCATACCAATTGAGCTAGGAAACTGTTATAATTCAAACAAATAACGAGTCACATTATTTTATCTTTTTCCAACCGTTGAGATATTTGTGATTGGTTCATACACCAAACTTACAAAATAAACTTTTTTGTATTTAATTTAATAATAGTAAATTATAAAGTAACTACTGCAAATCTATTTGTTTCATTTTTATGTATACTATATAATACCAAAATAAATTACATCAATTTAAGTTGTTATTATTATTATTAAATTTGTATTTTATTATTTTTTAGCAGACAGAGAGAAATCATAGATAAAATAGTTTTGTATGGATAAAATGCGGGGTGGGAGGAGAGATTTTTCAGACTGTGAATATTAAGGATTTTTTAAAAAAATATTTTTTTAAATCCTACATTAATGGACATGTTTACTATTATGTAACAAACTAAGTTATTTGTAAATGAAAGTTCATAAGAACTTATAAATTATTTTTGATGTTCTTAGCTAATGTAAATATTATTTTTTTAAACTAATAATTAATGCCTAATCTTTTGAAATAATGGTAAAATGTTTAAACAACTTAACAAGTGTAACAGCTATTGTAACTCTCTTGTTTTGTTTTTCATAACAAAATATTTCCCCCGAGATTTAAAACTACCTAAAAATTGGATTTTTGAAGTCATAATTGACCAAATTTCCCATGCTACTAAGTGTCCAGACCTCTAGGAATCGATCGTCACTCGTGGGGAAAGACTTATCAATGGGGAGGAGTGATTAGACTTTTCGGAGTATTGATACAATTATAGTAAATGGAGTTTCTTTGAAACAAGTCTTTGAACATAATCGTTATGAAGATTGTTTTCAATTTAATTGTGTTAATCCTAGCAGATGTAATTTTTATAATTATTAACTTCAAGTTTGGGAGATTTGCACATTGGGCCTTAGGAGGTGAGGAGAGATGGGCACTCCTATGATCAGATATTAATACCTACATATATTAAGATTAATTCATATTTATTATAAAAAGTACTCACAAAAGAATAATCTTTAATTTCAAAAAATAACTCCTTGTTACTTGTTACAACAATTGTCAAAAATCTGGTCAATGCTTAGTAAATAAAATGCAAAGAGATAGCATTGCGTTACAATTATTATTCTTCCCTTTTAAAATACAAAATATTTCATTTTATAAGTTACTAGCTGACCCGCCAATGCTTTGCTATTGCTTAATTTGAAACTTTGAAAGCCTGTAATTCGTATCCCTGAGGGCCGATGTAAATTATAATGGGATTCTGCTCATTGCTTGATTTACCTAACCTAAAATTATATTCATTTTTTGATCCAAATCAGTTGTTGATCAAAATCAGCTGTTGATCAAAATCAGCTGTTTTAAGTTTTTCATACGAACAGCTGTTTTTTGTGCCCCTGATAAAATCAAAAGAAATATTTCTTCTTTTTCCTTAATATTGACCTTTCATAAGATTAACATTGAAACTTTGAGGGCCACTGGGGCGTAGCCCTTATGTCCTAGGACTTCGGTAAATGGCCTAAAACCTTCCCAGGGTTAACTTGTGTTACTATGCAAAATTTCAAAGCAATCGGATGGACGGTTTGGTAACGCATAACGGACAAACAAACGGACATACATTGAATTATATATATATAGATAAGTCAAAAATTTTAAGATTTGAACTTGAACAGTGTAACATAACAACACATTCAGATCTAGAATTTATGTTTAGTTCTATATTCTTTATTAATAAAACCTTACATATTATGTTCTTAGGAATAACACTATCTACTATTTGAGGTTCTTGATATATTAAACTTCACTCTAAATCACTATTTATATTCATTGGTTTTGTTTTAGTTGTTGTTAAAACATTTTATCACTAGAAAAAAATATTTTATCATCTGGTTAACCCTCCGTGGGTCGCGCATGCTTGCGTTACACCGTAGGTCACGCGCGGAGTCTCACTCCGCACAATATATTTTATTTTTTACTTTATTTGTGTTTGTCCATTTTGTATTATATGATTATAAAAACGTTTATTTAAGCCTTACGTTAATATTTAATTTATAATTATACAGTTTTATTGCTCATTATTATTACAAAAAATAAATAAATAATATATTACAAAAAATACTACTTGAAAGTTGAGGATAGAAAATAATAGACCAATGTTTATTGAATAAATAAAAATTTGACAGAGTAAAGAATTTATTTATACATTATCATTAAATAATTTATCAGAAACATTGTGCAAATTAAAAAATTAAAAAATTATGGAACTAAATATATTATTGTGTAATAATTATGATTGCTAAGTAACATAACTAAAATAAATGGAACAATGTAAACATTAAAAAAGAATACTTTAAAACCTTGTAAACTGATATTTATTAAAACTTATTATTTGAATATATACTAATCATTCATTAAGTTTTTGTACTAAATATCAGAATCACTTTCGCAATGAACAAATTGTAATTTTTCGTTACACTCTGCACAGACATGTTCAACAATGTGCCCCATGCACACATAGCTCGTGCAACCTTTGCACGTAAAACGTGTTGGTCGGTTTTTCTTTCTGTCACAGAAACTACACCGTCCATATGTCCGTTGTTCTTCTTCGGATCTTTGTTCTGGCTCAGCAGAAGGGATCTTTAAGATTTCACTCAAACGCAGACGAATAGTTGTTGGGAGGTTTTTCTTAGTAGCTCTCATCCGTACATACTCGTCAACGAGTTCTTTTGACAGTATTTTCAAAAAGTTGTTCCTTTCCAAAGCTGATCCTGTGTTGCACTTGAAGATTTGATATGCATTAATTCCTGCTATGTTTAGTAAAGAAAAAAAACCACAAGTGTCCATCTCCTCGTTATCCTAGCAACTGAGTATGCACATTTCATTTCATCTACTTTATCTACTCCAGATTTGGTATCATTATAAAATGTTATAATAGAGGGTTTGTAAATATCTCCGACTTCTTCAACACCAGTATCTTCATGATGGAGGGTAGAAAGTGCGAGAACGACTTTATTCTTCTTTGGTTTGAAAGATACCAAATTTAGATCTTTTCTAAAAGCAAAAACGTTGGATCCTACAGGGCGGTCCTTCGATGTTTTCAAAAATTCAGGTATACCTTTTCGATTTTTCCTTATGGTACCTACAAGAGTAAGGTTGTAATTGTCTAAAAGTTCTTTAGCCAATGAGAGGGACACAAACCAATTATCACAAGTTACGTTACGGCCACTGCCTTTTATAGGCTTTACAAGTCGTTTTACTATATCCTCCGACGTATTACTACATCTATATGGGCCTTCTGGTTGTTTACCGCAATATATTTCTACATTATTAGTGTAGTACATTTTTGCATCAGTAAGTGCAAATATTTTTACACCATATTTTGATGGCTTACTCGGTATATACTGTTCAAAGCTACACCGGCCTCTAAAAGCATCTAGCATTTCATCAATTGTTACAGTTTCCGATAAAGTGTAACAATTAATACAACTCTTATTAAAGTTATCAACTAGGTATCTAACAGCAGCTAGTTTGTCAAGCACTTTTCGTGCAGATCTAGTTCGTAGGTCATCAAACCGCAAACACTTCAAGAGAAATTTGAAACGCGTCAAATTCATTGTAAGTCTAAAATACTCAATTCCAGTCCCGTCAGTGTTCCACAGATCCTCAAGTCTCGTATGAGAGACCTTCATTACTCCACCAAGGAAAAGGAGGCCCAAGCATGCCTTCAACTCTACTATGTTTGTGTCACTAGCATCTCTAGACCTGGAAAATTTATGCCGAATGCTAGCAATATAAACATTTTTAAATTTAACAAATTCCTCCAGCATTTCATTTGTAAAATAAGTTGTAGTGCCTCTATTGGTCTTTCGGCCTTTCTTGCTTCTCCTCTTACTCCAGGAAGGTGCCTAAGCAAATCACAAGGTCTTCTTCTAATTCTAAGATTTTGTTGAGGTACCATTCGCCACTTAGTCCCATCTTTAGCTATAAATAATTCATTTGAATTACCTGAAAATTCATCCTCAAGAATAGGCGTCTGAACTTGTTGTTCTTCAGCTTGTTCTATGTATGTGGCATCTCCTTGGACATTAGTTTCATCACCTGATTGCTCACTTTCTGAGTAATGGTCGCTTTGTTCAACGATGTCCTCATCGCTGCTATCGTCAGAAGCGCCTACTTCATTTTCTAGGAGCATCTGTATGCGCTGTTCTTCTCGTAGATCCATAGTTGTTCTGTAAAAAAATAAAACATCCTTAATAGCAGCAAAAATAGATGTAGAAAAATTCAAATAGGTAAAAATATTATGATTACGTAGTTATTACGTAGTTGGTTGCTGTTGAAAATCATTAAAATTAAAAAGCAAACGAAGAAATTTAATTTGTTTCAATAAATAACTATATTAAAATAATGAACTTACCTAGTATTCCAATAAAATACTTGACGAACTGTAGGTCACGCGCGGAGCCAAACCCCGCAATATTGAATATACTATAGATCGCGCGTGGAGTGTCACTCCGCAGATGTAGTTCTTATCTTATTGACAGCAAATAGAACACTATTGACCGGTACCAAGTGATCCGACAGGCTCTTCTAGGTGGAGGGGGAAGCTACTGAGAATCTCAATGTCAAAAAAAGACTACCAAATTCAGGAAACTAAAATTCCCTCGTTGCGGAATGTCACTCCGCGGCGCGACCTACGGAGGGTTAAGAATCATTTATTACTGTTCGTGTTTATAACCTCTCAATTTTTTTCTGTCAAAAATATAAACAGAAAGCCAACTGTGTAAACTGTGTAAGCCAACCCTCTTGTTTAGTAAAATCAGTTCACATACATTATGTTCTCCACATCATTTTGTAATCTCTCACACTGTTGGTTAAGTTGGGATTTTGTAATGTCTCGTGTAAACTATTTCTCCATCTAAGGAAGAAACTTTATTTTTTTCCCATGAAAATGAGTTTTTCTCTTGCTTTCTTGTTTGTTGTGCTTGCTTTGTTGCTTTGTTGTTGTCTTGGATATTTATTTACTTTGTTCTATTTTTATCTTTATACAAAAAAAAGACTATCTTGTCCTTAGTTCACTAATAAATTTACTTGGTTGATGTTACTCCTATTTTTGCATGAGGTACATTGTGGTAAGGAATCTATTTATGAAAGAGTTTAGTTTTGTAGATTTATTTTTAATGTCTTCTAATGCCTTATTTAAATTACTACCTACCACATTCTTTGATAATCCATTATTTTGTCTCTGGTGACAATATTTGGTGAATAACTCCAATAATTTTACAACATTTTTCAAATTCATTTTATACAAACTATCTTTCATTACCTGATATCAATAATTCTGGCAATCTGAATCTAGAGGAAATATCTCTCAACTTTTCAAGTCAGTACCTATCTGTTTTTGTCATTTCATAAACTTCATGAAATTCATCTATCGAAATAAATTATACTTTCCCATTAAAAGGACCTAGAAAGTCTATGTAAACTCTTAAAAACTTTTTTTATCTCTTAAAAGTTTTCAAGTTTTATTTTTTAGTTTACTTTGCAACTATTCTCCATAGTTTACATCTCTTTACATAACTGTTGATGTCTGAATTTAGATTTGCCACTAAAAATACACCTTGCTACAGCTTTCATTTTTGTCAAATGTATCTAAGTGTACAATATGCGTAGTTCTTCAAGTAAATTTGTCCTACATTTCTTTGGTATGAATACTCAAAGTATTTCTTTGCTTATTGTTTAATTGTCAATACTAATTTCACCAAAACAGTGAAAATATAGTTTTATACAATCATCAACTTAGTCATCTTTACATTATAAATCAATCTTACTTATAATTCCAAATTATTTCTGAGAGCTTTTCTTATATCTTTTCTACGTTTGTATTATACGTTTTTATCTTCACAAATAAAATTAAAATAATCTTTCTCTCCTGGTTTAAAACTTTTTATATTTAATGGTAATCTTAATAAATCATATTTTGCTCCATTCTCTCTGCTCTTTTGATATATTGGAATTAATTATTGAATCCACTTACAAAACACCCATCATTGTAGTCTTCCTTCTGTCATCATTGGAATACCTTTTCTTCAAACAAAGCAGTTTTGTGATCAGAGGACAAAATAAATTCACTATACCCATTAAGTATTTGTAATACTTTGCATACTAACCAATAAATTGCCAATGAAATTTATCAAGAGTACCGTCAACCGGGGCTACTTTGAGCCACTTTTTCTTGTTTTCACTTACATATTTGTTAATAAAAAATATAATAAATGGAATTTCAAAATCCAAATTGAGTTTTGACCAATTAACAAAGTATAAGGAAATAAAATGTACCTGTTTTAAAACAAATTTCCCTTTAAAAAAATTTGTTTACTATTTTTAAAATTTTGGAACAAAGTGCTTGGGGTTTCTTTGGACCATTCACTTATTTTTATGGAAAGTCAATACAATTTACATGTTGAACTATTGTAACCCCTTGCCCAAGAATGTGCTAATGAAATGGCACTGTAAATTAGCAAAAACAATATTTATTTTCATATTTAAACATAAAAAATCAAACTTTATAAGTACAAAAAACATTAGAAAAACTTTATTTTTGTTCTTGTGGCTTTTGAATGTTTAACTTTTTATTCTAACTCGTAATCAGACATCTGAGGAATATTGAAGTGTCCTCGTTTCATTAGTTTTGGAGGGTTGATTTTTTCTTGATGTCAGCCCATTCCTAAACAAGAACATCCTTTTTGTCGGGCCACTTGTAGGACTTTTTGGTTTTGCTCATACAATCTACTGAAGGTCCTAATTCTTCCCCACTAGGCAGTTTAGTTACCAAACCCGGATAGTGCTTTCCTTCATATATCACAATTACAAAATCACCTTCTTCTAAATTACGTTTCAGAGATTCTGGGTCCAATTCATCGAAAACTTCACATTCACTTCCGGTTACAGAAAAGTGCGAGCCGTCATCATGAAGACTATAAGAACTATCAGAGTTTTCTGATTCACTTGCTGGGATTTGCTTTCTATGTGGGCCCCCTTTTTTCGGCTTTGGCGTAGAAGTTGATGCACCTTCAAAGTTTACTTCATCAAACAACTTCGTACAAACACTTTCCAGCTGGAACATCCAACTTCTTCCGTTTCATAGGCTTACTTTTTGTCTCTTCCTTCCTTTTTTCTGAACGGTTTTGCATAAAACTGTCTCCTATCAGTTTTTTCATAGGGGTGCTTAAGTTATGTTGAGGCAAGCGCTCCAGTACTTTGGTTCTGTCAAGAGGTGTGATACCTGTTTTTTCGAATCCAGATATCATGTTTTTCTTCTTCTCTACATACAAAAAATCAATCAGATTTAGCAGTTTAGGAAATTGATCTTTGGACAAACTTGTCATTGATTTGTTTTTTCCTTCACAAAGTCAAAATCTTACGCCATTCATTCATGGGGCCGTAGTAGGTCACATCCAACGGTTGGGTGAGGTATGTAGAGTTTGGTGGCAAACACAAAAACCTTACATTGTTTACCTCACAAGCTTTTAACACTTCTAAATTAATAAAATATCCAACTCAAATTATCTCCAATCACAACCTCTACACCAGGCAATTTTTTCAACCGAGTTAGTAAGGTAGTTATAAACCAATCTTCGAACGTCCCCATGTCGAACCAACCACTTTTCGTCCTGTTGTATCTGCAACCCGCAGGCCCACCTTCGGTTCACGTCGACCACAGGTGCTCGGACCTGTAAACCACATACGGTGGTATCATCTCTCCAGAACTGTTTCCACAAAACATCAAGGAGGTACAAGATTTAGTTGATTCCATAATGCGTTCAACATACTTCTGCCCCCTTTTACAAATAATGATCTTGTTTGCTCCGGGATCATCCCGCAGATTTGTCTCATCATAATTCCATATGTTATCCTTTGGAACATTACTGAGGGCAGTTTCTAAGTTGTCAAAATAGTCATTGACTACTTTTTCATCAATAGAAGCCCTTACTCGTTTTATGTTACTTGCTGTACGCACCGTTAATCTAGGGTGACGTTTTCTAAATGATGCTGCCCAATCGGGACCTGGAAAATTGTTTTTAAAAATGCTTACTGTACGCCCCTGTTTGTCAAGAAAGCATTTTATTGAATATCTGAAATCGAGATCAGTTAAGGGAAATCCAAATTCAGCCAACTTGTTAATATGAGCCTCAAAGGCCAGTTCTTCTTCTTGAGTAAAGACTGTCGGATGGCCATGTTTTTTTGCCGGTAACCCATAGGTTTTTAGCTTATTTATTATTGTGCTTCTAGGTACATTGTAATACTGACTTGCACTTTGTTGTGTTCTTACTCCACTTTTTATATCCTTCAAACAAGCTTCCAAGGTCTCAGCATTGTAATCAGCATACTTTCTCGAACCTGGCTCTATCTTGTAATTTCTTGTCATTCTGTAATCTGCAACTGGAACAAAAACAATGAAGATAATATTTTACAACAGTAACATATAAAAAATGTTAGTAAAACAATTTTTTTTAAAGATTTGGTAGTAAAAACTATGTTAGTAGATATCTGGGGCTACTTTGGTCCAAACTAGGCCTGGCACAAAGTAGCCCCGAAAAACTCGTTTTAGGTTATGTTTACAAAAACTTTAAGATGTACAATCTAAACAAACAGAAATAAGGAAAACAATAATCACACATTGGTAGCAGGTTACTAAAGATAATATTTTGACACTTACCTTATTTTTATCTTGTAACTGGATTCGTCCACAATGGAAAGTTTGGAGGTAAACAATTCACTCATCAAATCAAAGATGTACAAAAACGCCAGTGTTGCCAACTTCAAAATTTTTAATTAACCCAAAACTATTAAAATACCTTCATATAGGGTACAAATAATTTATTTAAGCCCAAAAATACCCATATGTCTGGTTTTGCTTGTTCAAAACTAAAATAAATAACTTTTTTTTTTAATAACCAAAGTAGCCCCGGTTGACGGTACCGATTGTGGGTTTAAAACTTATATTTTGTACAGATAATTTACATGCTTCTCATATTCTGTTTGACTTTCTAGTTGTAATTCAATTACCCCTACTTCTTTCTTACCATGAATTAAATTTGTTTGCCTTAACAAAACTTTTACATGATGAGCAAGTTTTTTCTTTTCTGCTGATATGGCGTACACAAAGATCAATAGGCCTATATATATTAATACTATCATAATATAAAATATGGACCATCAAGAAAATGTATGCAAATAAATTTGTGCCCCCTGCTTACAAATCTATCTTTTGTTTTATTAAGTTCTGTGATTAGATTTTCCTTGTCCCCAATAACATGCAATATATTAAAATTGATTAATATTTAATTAAAACAGTACTCACAAGAGAATAACCGTTTATTTAAAAAAACAAAAAACAAACGTCCTTCTAATTGTCAAACAATTGTACAATTAATCAATGTTTAATAAATAAAATACAAAGAGGTAGCCTATGTTATAATTAACTATTACTTATTAGTTATTATTGTCTTTATTATTGTTCAATATGGGTAAACCCACTTAAGAGTGAAAGTAAATAAATCTTATACCATCAGCAATATATACATGGAAAACATTTCAGGATGATTTTGTTTCACACTGTATCACAACCAGCTGAATTAAGTGATGATCATTGATAGATCTATGGAAAAAGAAGTTGGAAGAAATTGAATAAATAACTTTGTGTGGGAGAGTGGAAATGAAATTCAAAACGATGATCATCTATGCTGCAAGTAATATCTTTCTATACATTAGTGTGATAATCTGTTACTTAGTAAATTTTTGTCTAAAATGGGGATCATATTTTAGCAGGTGATAAACTCCAAGGCTGTCCCTAGAAGGGGCAGATGGGTCAGCTGCCCGGGTGCCGCATCAAGGGGTTGTCATCTTAATTTTGTATACCTTCCAGGCGTAAAGTAAATTTTCTACAGTTTCTATTCTTATTTACCAAACATTCATGATTATTAGTCTATATAGGTTTTATAAAAACGAGTCCATAGAATGAGTTCAACCTGGTGTGGTGAGGGCGCTCAATGTAAGCTAGCCCCGGGTGCCTAGGGACGGCCCTGATAAACTATCCCCACACCTGGGAAAAGGCTCCTAATGAGGGGCTTCCTTTTGATAATTTAAGCATAAAGCATTCACAATTTATTAACATCTGCTGACTCCACAAAGCATAAAAACTTTTAATTTCCAATTCCCAAAAATACATTTTTTTTTAGTACAAAAAATTAAGTTGTTTAGTAAAGTCGATATTTACCATTTGAAGGACAAAGGAAACAAGCATGCATTATACTCTTCAGCAATACTATCGTAACTAACCAGTGAACTGAAAACAATTCAGAATTTGTTTATCCTAAAAGTGTTTGCATTGTTTATAATCATCTGACCTGAATCCAAGGACAAGGTCAGCAACCAAGGTAATAATTGTTTTTCTTTAATAATTCACAACACATGTTTTGTTATTAAAATAAACTATGGTCACACTATAAAATATAAATTATAATATGTATTTTTACATATTTTT
>JAGFPH010013677.1:0-25788 GCA_018207615.1 Philaenus spumarius | reverse complement strand
GTAGTATCTTTTGGCAAGATAGGCCGTTTATATGGATATTCTTCTCCTGAAATTATCACGACCAAACTTTGCTTTAGGCCGGAGCTATTACGTAACGCACACCGTAACTCGTCCCACTTCAACCTTCTCTAAGTACTCTCGGAGCTCGGTCAGATGTTTACTCGTTGGCGGTTTGTCCTAAACTGATGTTAGAGTGGATGCAAGCTGCTTTCCTCAAATTTTTTCTTGTCAAACGAGCATCTTACTCTAGGTGACAAGAAATTCGGATTTCTTGCTTTAAAAATATATTTTTTGGTTTTAATATATTCCCTGATTTATTTGATGAATTTTGGTGCCTTTATTTCCTGTTGATTAGGCCTAATTTAATTATTATCTTCATTTATTGAATTACGGTATATGCTCTATTTTGTTGTACGTAGTACTTCCTATGACGTAACTTCCTTCTAGGTGCTTTGGTCTTGAGTTCATGTCTGTGCCTGTCGATTAGCAATTTTGGCTTTGATTTCATCCAAACTCTATAACTTCTTTTTGCGTGGTCAGATTTTGATTTTGTTGACTTCTATGGATTGGTTGACGTTTTCTGGTTTATCTGGAATTCGAATGGCGTTTCTACTCCTCTTCATTCTTGATTTATGGACTTCGTTAGTTTTGTTTAAATTTTGAAATTTATTTCCCGTAACTTTGAAATTTTCCATTTTTTCTTGCTTGTATCTTCTTCGGTTGGTCTTGAAACGCGCTGATCTGGTGTTGGATTTTTATTAGCTTGTTTGGTTGTTTAGTTATTCAGCTTTTTGTTTCTCTAATTGCCTTCGTTTGGTTTTCGACGTTTCACTCCCCCCCCTTTAAAGCTCTTTTCATACCTCACATGGCATTACAATTTATTACACATATATATACCCTATTTTATCAATATTTCCCTTTTATTATTCTCCCTTGTATTTATTTTGAATTAATAAAGTTTTTTATTAATTTATTTTATTTTTACAAAACTACTTATTTATTTATTTTGAACTTTGACTTGATTATGCCCTATTATTTACCCTATTAAATTCTATTTTTTATGATTTAATTACATTTGAACTTTATGAGTTATTGGCCCTTTTATGCCCAAGAATGACTTTAAACTTTATTTTGAGCTATTCAACTTTATAACTTTATATTTTTTATTACTTTATTTTCTTAACCCTTTTTAACTCTACAAATGACTATACTTTGTTTTTGGATTTTATTCAAATTCTGCCAATTCAATTTGTTTACGCTTACATTTTTGTCTATAACTTTTTAACAAATTATCATAACAAAATTATTTTTATTACTCCTTGCTTATTTAACTCTCCTTTCAACATAAATCTAATAATAACAACTTTTTTAATAATATTACAAACCACTATCTTTTCAATGTTAAATCATTTCAACCAAATTTAGACAAGACTGGACAAGTCTCTGCCTGTCAGATCCTGCAAGTTTTTGGCTCGATCTTGTCGCTAAAGCATACGTCATCGTCTGTACGTATTCAACTAACACAATTCTAGTTAATTCTTCAAAATTATTAATAAAGACTCTGTTCACATTGGAAACTACTTTTTTGTCTTAATTTTGGGCTTTTCTAGTCACCCTTTGGCTTTAATCTTTTGTTATTATGAATTTGAATTTATTTTAATTAACGTAATTAATTAACCCCAATTGAATCGGTCGATTGGCCACTTCAAGTTGTATAAAATCATCACTAAATATCCTTATGATTGTGCACAATTACCGAGTTAAAAATCCCATCAGAACAGTTAGGTAGGCTTACAACAGGCCTGCAGAATATGTCCAAACGCCCGAATGAGGTTCGGGGGAAATTGGGACTAAGTGGAGAAATTTCGGCAGGGGAAAAATAAAAAAAAAATAAGGAAAATATAATTATTTTGGGGGGAAATAGATAATAAATGAATGGGAACAAAGGTCGGCCTAATCGGTTTGTACGATACATATACATACACACTAACACACACACACCCCCCCCCCCACACACACAAAATGTGTTGTCTGCTCTCTGCTGCAGTCGGACAGGGTTCTAATTAATTTTCACCGCACAAAATATCGTACGGCCGAACCACCGATACGATATTTTTGTGCCGGTTGATGAATGGCAGTTTCCTGATTCTTGACGGGTGTTCAAATACTGGCTGGGCTTCGTTATTTATTAAATTATTATTATGAATCCGGTATGGAAATTTTGATTAGTTTCATACAAATGATATTATTCAAGCGATTAGAATTAAATCATATTAAACCAAATTATACAACGATACTTAATGCATAGGTATTACTGATTTTTTTTTTCATTTTTTTTACCGAAATTCGAAATCAGTCTTTATCGGTAAAATGCGTACAATGTGATGTGCGTACTCAATGTTATTACTTCTGCTCGCCATAGAATGTCGAAGTATTGAAATCATGCGATGATTTTTTTGTGTGTCTGTTTTCCTGTAAACACGATATAAGCTCTCACAGACATCGTAGAAAACTTTCTGGTGGTACCAAAATTTTCGTAATTTTATTTCAGAGAGTTGAAAAGCTTTTCACCTTTCTAGCGTGAGTCGTAGCGCATCGGGGTCACGTTTTTGGGTCAAAATGATGAAAATACAGTGTGAGGTATTGTTTTATATGTTTTTGGGTATGAAAAACCCGATTTTTAGAATTAAAAATTCCTAGCGCGCCGGGATCACTTATTTTTAACTAAACTTAACAAATAAAAAGTAAGTAACATTAATTTTATTTCAATTCGTGTGATCTGTCCGGACGAGCCGAAGTCTCGAAAAAGTGTTCCATTTTTTTACTAGTTTCCTCTTTCATTGCGTAGATGGGAGTGGCGGGATGGGATATACTGTTGTCTGTTATATAGGTTGCCTCCTACGAGCGCCCTGTTCATCGATCGCCATGTCCATCGAGCGCCCACTCTCGGGTTGACGAGGGTCAGAGGGGGGGGTTGATCGGTCTAGGAGCTTTCAAACGAGCGCCGCATTTCTGTGTCACCCCCTTCGACCACTTGTACTTGTAGTATTTACTTTTATGATCCTCTATCGCGTGAATTGACACGATCAGTGACATCGAAAAACATTCCTTAAATAGGACCCATATGCTTGTATTTAAAACCTTTCTTATAGATAATCGCAACGATATATAGTTTATAATATTACAGTAACGTTATTTCAATAGCCGTTGTCGGATTTGTAATACTAGAACTAAAAAGATGATAAAAATATAACAAATTATTTCCAAAAATATTCTTAAACAAAATACCTACCAAATTAAATGCATGCTTAAAAATATTTGTTTAATCCATTAGTTGTGACATTTTAGCCAATTAGCTGGCGTATACAAAGAACCTTTTCGCATTTTTTCCATCCACTACCAGAATATTAAGAGTACAAATTTGATGTCTTGTTCGAACTGGCGTCCGCGGGCCTTTCTTTGGACCCCTGTCGCGAAATTACTTCTGGCAAACCATGTGCGATGATTCTTGACAGGCACGCCTTGATTTTGAGGTGACTTTGACTAAAAATGGGCACGCAATCCCGGCTGTCGCTAACAACGAACCTTTTTGCACTTTTTATTCCACTAATAGAACACTTACAGTTAAAGTTGATGTTTTCTTTTTTGATTGATGTATAAACTAATCAAAAATATATTTAGACATATTAAATCCGCTTTTGAGGGATACGCATGCTTATATTACGTTTACTTTAGGGTTTTATAAAAAATTGTAGCTGATTTGAGGGGATACATATTTAGATCAGAAGTAAATACAGGTAAGTACAGGTGGTCGAAGGGAGTGACACAGAAATGCGGCGCTCGTTGGAAAGCTCCTAGACCTGTCAACCCCTCTCTGACCCTCGTCAACCCGAGAGTGGGCGCTCGTTGGACAGGGCGCTCGTAGGAGGACACCGTTATATCTCATCCTTCGTTTCGAGTTTTTGACCCCGTCAGTTTAAAAGTAGCAAGTGGTCTAGGTGGTTGTTTATTACTGTGATGTTTAAGAGGCAATGTAGTGAACCATCGGAGGGTTATTAAGTATTATATTTATAGTGTTCCGTAATATTTTCAGTAGTGACTGTGGTAGGTAATTCGGTAATTGAATTGGAACTAATTAAACATAACATTTTACTTTGTATTTACCACTTAAGTGTTAGGCCTACTTTTAAACATAATAAAATAGCAACAATCAAGGTGTATTTTTGTTTTGTTTTAAACATTTTAGGATCATCTGAAGATATTTCACCGTAGATAGTTAATTTCACTGTAGTTAATTGAGTAAAAATAATGCAATTTTTTTTTAAGATTTATATTAGAATTTATAATAAATATAATAATAATTATTAAAAAATAATGTCAATAAATATGTTGAAATATATAAACAAACTGTGTTAACTAACGTCTTTCACGTCTATAGCTAATAGCGATAAATTTTGGGGAAATTTTTAGTGAAAAAAAGTGTGTTCTGGGGAAATTTCGTGTGCTAAAACATTTTCTGCACACCTGGCTTACATTAGGTTTGTTGTTTTTAAGTACCGTAGTATTTTTTTATATTATATATTTCTAATGTGTATCTAGTTAATCTACATGCGATTTTTCACGGGCGCTTTCTAGTATATGAATAATGTCTAACATATTATTTCACTCGTAAAGTCCACTTACTAAGCACAAACCCAGAGTCAAGACAACGTGAATGCAATGTACAGAGCTGATATATAATTGGAGTTAAGACAGGAGGAATACACCTACAGAGTTTGCCAAGTTAGGAATACAGTGAGAAAGAATGAAACCAAAAACCAAGGTATTATCTCAAATTACGATGCAGATTAGCTTCCTGTGATGCACATAATCTGTTTATGACGGAGTTCTACAATCTACTGTAGGGCTTACATACGGTAAATTGAGAAGGTTAGATTACAAGATTATATTACCACAAATAAGTTCGAATACAAACGAACAACACAAAATAAAAAGAAACCTTATCCCAATTTTCAATAATTATAACCTACCGCAAAATAAGATTAAAACTCCCTCCATATAAAACTAAAATCTTCATCAATATACAATTAAAACCTCACACAGTATAAAATTAAAACATAATGCAATATAAAATTAAAACATCATGCAATACAAAATTAACCTCTCTCAGTATACAATTAAAACCGACCTCAAAGTAAAATTAAAACCTCAGTTATTATAAAATTTAAACCTAACTCAATGTAAAGTGAAAGCCTATAAAATATAAAATTAAAGCCTCACACGATATAAAACTAAAACCTCCCTCATTATAAAATTAAAACTTCGAACAGTATAAAATTTAAACCTCCCTTAGTATACAATTAAAACCTACCAAAACATAAAATTAAAACCTCCCTTAAAATTAATTTAAAACCTCCCCGTTTATTGTTCAGTTGTATGAATGTGTATGAATGTTTAATTATGATTGTAATGCGTATTAACCTGTATGTATTAATTGCTGTTAATGTTTTTATAAATTGCATAATCTACATTTATTATTATTTGTTGTCTGTTAAAGTACTATTAATTTTTAAGAATTTAATTTTGTATATGTTTGTAATGTTGTGTATTATGTTTGTAATTTTGTATTGGGATTAGGGGGAAGAGAGGACTAAATAATCCTAACCTCACCCCCAAAAAATAAAGTAAATATCTATCTATCTATCTTATATAAATTTGAAACCTCTCCTATATAAAATTAAAACATCCCTAATATAAAATTAAATTCACCTAACTTAAAATTAAAACCTCCAACAATATAATCAAAACCTCCCATATTATAAAATTAAAACCTAGTACAATTTAAAATTAAAACCTCCTACAATATAATCAAAACCTCCCACATTATAAAATTAAAACCTAGTACAATTTAAAATTAAAACCTCCAACAATATAATCAAAACCTCCCACATTATAAAATTAAAACCTAGTACAATTTAAAATTAAAACCTCCTACAATATAAAACTAAAATGTCATAAAATGTACAATTTAAACCTCACTCAGTATAAAATTAGAATCCCTCTTAATTAAAAATTAACAATTAAAAAATACAGTATAAAATTGAAACAATAAAAATATAAAATTATACTACATTTAGTATAAAATTAAAACTTATCTGAATATAAAATTAAAACCTCATGCAAAATTAAATTAAATCTCTCTCAGTATAAAATTAAAACCGACCTCAAAGTAAAATTAAAACCTCAATAAATATACAATTTAAACCTCTCCAATGTAAAGTGAAAACGTAAAAAACATAAAATTAAACTTCACCCAATATAAAATTAAAACCTCCGTCATTATAAAATTCAAACTTCGAACAGAATAAAATTACCCTCCCTAGTATAAAATTAAAACCTACCTCTATATAAAATTAAACCTCACTTAAAATACATTTAAAACCTCTCTGAATATTAATTTAAAACCTCTCCTACATAAAATTTAAACATCCCTAATACAAAACTAAAACGACCCAACATAAAATTAAAACCTCCATCAATACCATCAATATAATTAATACCTCCCACAGTTTAAAATTAAAACCTCCTACAATTTAAAATTAAAACCTCCTACAATATAAAACTAAAACCTCCTAAAATATAAAAATTAAAACCTCACTCAGTATAAAATTAGAACCTGTCTTAATTCAAAATTGAAAATTGAAAAATATAGTATAAAATTGAAACAATAAAAATATAAAATTAAAACCTAATTCAGTATAAAATTAAAACCTATCTGAATATAAAGTTAAAACCTCCCTAATATAAAATTAAACCTCCCCAATATACAATTAAAACCTCCTACAATTTAAAACTGAAACCTACAATATACTACAATTATTAACCTCCCTTAGTATAAAATTGAGACCTCTCCTAATTAAAAATGTATAAATACAGAATAAAATTAGAACCTAATACAATATAAAATACAAATCTCTATCACAATAAAATTAAAACTTCCTACAATTTAAATCCTCCTCGTAGGTTTTATTTTAAATTATAAATGCAGTTTATTTTGTTATAACTATTTATTAGTTTGAATTTTTCCAGGCTCTTCATCCGCCATTTTAAATCTAATCTTCTAGAAAGTAGTGCAAGTACCCGCTTAGTAAGAAGGCGGTAGTCGGATTCGATTACATGCGTCAACCAGCACGAGAAATATAAATACAATTTAGAATTGGGATTGACATTTCCAAGCAGGTTAGTTCAGTCAGATAATTTATGTTCGTTTTTGTTTCAAGTTCGGGTACCAAAGAACGGGATTTGCTGTTGCTCTAACTTTCTAGGTTCTAATTGCTCTCTGAATTACTTTTGATCTGTTCAGCTATGTAAAGTGAAACAACAAAAGCATTTTCGAAGCTTGTAATTTGGAACACAATATTTAAAACTATCAAAACAGTATTGTTGTTCTTCCTTGTTGGCAATATATTGCTGTTATCACGGCCAATATCACAATGTGGCCTTATTAGCGAATTTCCATAGGAAAAATGAGCTATTGCAGTGGCCTTTATGGTAAGACCCAAGGTAGGGAGTAGAAAATGAGCACCGATCGTGGTCCCCAGAACACGTTTTAGGAAGTTATTAAAATTCATAGGTATATATGTATAATGCAAATTCGGTCATGTACGGCTGTCAAAAGTTATCAAAAACTTAAATATAGGTAAAAATGTATATATGTGTTCGCACTCCAGCGGCCGCATTTTAACTCCTATTTGGTTCAAATTTGGTACAAATGTTGGTTGTCTACGTTGCTCGGAAGAGTTCGTTAGCAAAAAAGATCCAACAATCGGAAGTACGTTTTTTGACCGGAAGTAACTATTTTTTTTAGTTTTTTCCTACGAGAATAAATTTAGTTTTGAGTTTTTCTGCAAATATATATGTAGGATGTTATTCTGCACATTTTGTTTTTTAACACGACTTTATAGCTCGCTGGGTTCCAACAAAATCGATCAAAACGTAAAATACAATAGAAGTACAACGTTCTAAGCCATGTGGGGGATTCTACCGTGGGATTGGCGTGCGAAGCACGCAATGCATTGTGTATTGAAGATACGCCCAATATTCGGAATGGCGTGCGAAGCACGCAATGCATTTTATATTGAAGATACACCAAATACGGGGGTTAGCGTGGGGTTGGCGTGCGAAGCACGCAATGCATTGTGTATTGAAGATACGCCCAATTTTCGGAATGGCGTGCGAAGCACGCAATGCATTTTATATTGAAGATTCAACAAATACAGGGGTTAACGTGGGGTTGGCGTGCGAAGCACGCAATGCTTTGTGTATTGAAGATACTCCCAATATGCGGAATGGCGTACGATTTTTCCTACGAGAATGAAATTGTTTTTTCTACAAATATAAATGTAGGATGTTATTCTACACTTTTCTTTCTTTTACGCGACCTTATAGCTCACTTGGTTCCACCAAAATCGATCAAAATGTAAAATACCATAGAAGTACCCGGTTCAAAGCCATGTGGTGGATTCTACCGTGGGGTTCGCAATGCGTTGTGTATTGAAGATACTCAAAACACGGGGGTTGGCGTGCGAAGCACGCAAAGCTTTGTGCATTGAAGATACTCCCAATCTGCGGAATGGCGTGCGAAGCACACAATGCATTGTGTATGAAGATAATCCCAATATGCGGAATGGGGTGTGAACCATTTTGCAGCTATTTAGCACCGTCTTGAATAGACCTATTTCCCAAATTTTGTAAATTTGCTCAACTTACGTCAGCTGCGTGTTCGAATTATTTATCATCCAGTTAGTAATTTAAATATAGCCGATAAAAGAAGAAAAATGTTTCATAACCTCAAAACTGCGTGATCTTGAGAAGCTGCTCATTGCTGGTGCTGTGAAAGCGTCGGTCGGTTACCTAGGAGCACTACCAAAACAACAGTGTCGTTACATTGATTTATATAACTATTTTACAGGCATGCGCATCTTATATGTTCGTGGTTGTGATAAATTTACCGCGTACTTCTAAAAACAATATTGTAATAATTATTCCAGATACGACATTCTAAGCTCAAAACGGGAGTGGGTTTATGCTTTCAGTATTGCTAGTAGCCGGCTTGTGTCCCCATTCCCACCAACACCCTCCTCCACTAAGAGTCCTACGCGCGGACCGTTTTAAGTCTTGTTAATTTACCTGTAGACTATTTTTCACTATTATAGTCATTAACAATCATATTTTAAAATAAACGTACCAGATAACTGCCACATACTTTCTCCCAGTTGATACTTTATACCTTCCCAAGAGTAGTATAGGAGGTGGGTATTTAGAATTGCAAAAGTAGGATATACCATGGAAAATATTAGATACATGTAACACGCATCCATATCATATTATTATACTAGCTAGCCCGATCCGGCTTTGCACGGATAGACAAATCAAAGTTAAATTTATATTCACAAAAAATATATTATACCTACAAATATAAATTACACTATGTATTTCTTATGGGGAGTTTTAGTAACTTTCACCCCCACCTCCAAACCTCCCCTAAAATTTAAATTTTTTTAAAACCCTTTCTTAGCGAGCACCTAGGGCCCTAGAAGAAGCTGCATACCAAATATCATACCAATCCGTTCGGTGGTTTTGGAGAAATCAAGATTTAGTAACTTTGACACCAAACTCCCCTAAAATTTCGAATTTTTAAAAAAACCTTTCTTAGTGAGCACCTAGGGCCCTAGAGGAAGCTGCATACCAAATTTCATACCAATCCGTTCGGTGGTTTTGGAGAAATCATCATTTAGTAACTTTGACACCAAACCCCACTACAATTTCGAATTTTTTTAAAACCTTTCTTAGGGAACACATATGGCTTTAGAGGAAGTCCGATCCGTTCAGTAGTTTTTGAGAAATCGTGATCAGTGAGTCAGTGGAATTGGCTTATATACAGGGTGATTCAGTAGAGCGTAGCGGGCTATGCAGATTCAGATTCTACATTCAAAAATAAGTCGAAAATGTAGTATAACATTTTTTCGATTTCGGCTTAGTTTAACCGCAATCCGCCATTTTGTTTTTTTACAAAAACTCACTGTAACTCTGGAAATAGATAAGATATCAAGTTCAAATTTGGAATAAGCATTTTATATGTTACGATTAATAAACGTACCAAACACAAAGAATTTATTTTTATAATTTTCAAAATGGCGGCAGTTACAAATTTTTATTGTGGAATATCTTGAAAACCGTTAACTTTACAAAAAATGTACAAGAGACAAAATATTTTCCTTTTTTACCGACAGACAAAATGTTTTTTTTGCAGTTTCAGTAGGTCAAAGGATAACCGAGTTATCGACAAAAATCATAATTTCTTGGTAATTGTCTGCAACAACTAAAATTAACCTAAAACCAACATTTTTTTAAATTTAACAATTTGTTTAGTTATTTTTGTAGTGGGCTATGCAGATTTTATTGTAAAATATATTGCACTTTGAGTTACATTTCATTGTTTGCAAATTGAAAATATTTTTTTTTTTTTTTTTTTTTTTTTTTTTCATGCCACTTTGTGCCTTTCGGCTAACGAGCATGTTTTTTTGGGCTTTTAATATTTTATGGTCCCCCGCGGGATTTGAACACGGGACGTCTTGCTTATGAGGCAAGTACCATAGCCGTTGAGCTATGACAGAGGACCAAATTGAAAATAAGCTTCTTTAATAATTAATTGTTGAAATAAGAGTTTCTGAAACTTTCAGCGCTCCTAGCGGCTAAACGGTTAAGTTTATAAAAAAAACACCGAGAATAAAAATGTCTTAACATTGCATGTAAAATCTAAATCTGTCATAAAAAAGGGGGTTCTATAAGAAATTCGAAAGTTGGCCGCCATAATGGAAAATGATGGCATTTTTTCGAAATTTCAAATTCATATTTTTAATGGCCACTAAAAAGTAGGTGAAGTCCCCCCCTTTAAAGTTTCCTGTAAATCTTGTCGTTTCTGATTTACCAATAGTGGCACACTTAAAATAGTCACTCTGTATATATTATATTATTATTATTATTTAAACCATTCGATCGATTTCAAACAAATTTGCACCAAACATGTAAATTAGGCCTGTATAGATGAACGAAAAAAGATTTTGAATATTTTTGAAAAACAACCCCCTTTTTGGCCAAAAACCCCAAAAATCAATAATTGTTATTATAATTACTTAAACGAGAATTTTTAGAAAGATGCGGTTTTTTGCATATGGTAAGGTACATTAAGGGCTACAAACAAAAAACAAATTTTTAAATCGTTTTTTAAAAATTTAGTTTTTTCTCGTTTTTTATTAATTTTTGGGGGGTAAAACTCCTTAAAAATCCAAAATTAAAAAAAAATTAAAAAACTCCTGGAGATATTCCAAAACTACCCCTACATACCAAATTTCATCAAAATCGGACCGTTTGTATGGTCTCCAGCACTGTACACATCCTTACAGACACACGGACACACAGACAGACATCACACAAAAAAAAACACATTTTTGGGTTTAGGGAGCACTAAAACAAAATATTCCACTAAAAATATTTTTGGAGTTCAGGGAGCATCAATACAGATAATTCCACTAAAAAATTTTTTGGGGTTCAGGGAGCACCAAAACAGATAATTCCATTAAAAATTCAAATTCGAAAATTTGGACTAAAACAATACTTTCTCCATGTACTACGTATAGGGTGGAAAAAGAAAAAATGCCTGCCATTAACGACAAAATCTGGATGAGTTACGATCCAAGCCCCTCCATTCTATCCCAATCCAAGTACCTCTGTTTATAAATCGTAATTTCAGTGAAAATATCAGCGTATACATTAATACGTTTGCATTTGTTTCACCGTAAGACGCAGTGGGGGGGTTGGGTGAGTGCGTACCCCTAGTAAACTTAATAATATTAGTTTTGACATTTAATATTATTTACAATGTTAACTTTCAGGTTATGATAAGCCATACAGCTGTATTAAAAATAACTTATAACATATTATGTGCACGAATATTTATAAAAATAACTTGCAGAGTGTGATCCTAGTCCTTTTTGTAAACGTAACAGTTAATTTGATAAAACCGTTAAAATAATAAATAATTCGACCACGCAGCTGGACCGCTGACGTGAGTTGAGCAAATTTCCAAAATTAAGTTTATAGGCCTATGTTTTAGGGTTTCAACCAACAATTTGGGAAATAGGTCTACTCAAGAAGGCGTTGAACAGCTGTCTGTGTGCACGCAATATATTAGTAGAATTTGTTTGCGCCTAATGGCCTCGCGAGTTTGCACTACTTGGCTTCGAACCGGGTACTTTTATGGTATTTTACGTTTTGGTAGATTTTGGGGGAACCAAGCGAGCTATAAGGTCGCGTAAAAAAAGAAAATGTGCAGAATAACACCGTACATTTATGTTTTTAGAAAAAACTCTAAAAAAATGTAATTCTCGTAGCAAAAATCAAAACGAATAGTTACTTCCGGTCAAAAACGTACTTCCGGTTGTTGGATTTTTTTGGCTAACGAACTCGTCCGAGCCACATAGACAACCATCATGTGTACCAAATTTGAACCAAATCGGACTTAAAATAGGGCCGCTAGAGTGCGAACACATATATACATATATATATATATATATATATATATATATGAATTTTTTTAACCCCCAAAACGTGTTCTGGGGACCATGATCGGTGCTCATTTGCTGCTCCCGACTGCAATAGCTCATTTTTCCTATGGAAATTCGCTAATAATAATCAAAATTTTGATCGGCTCCTGATTGTTAAGTCTAGCTTGTATCAATGCTTATGTTTCGTTAGAGAAATATGTCATAGAAGTAAAAAGCATTTTCAAATTCTGAAGTCACTCAACTAGTTTACACTGTAGTATAGAGAAAATAACTTATACAGTGATCGCAAAAAAATCGATGTTGAGATTTTTGTGGAAATATCCGTTTCAAGACCCCCTTAATCCAAAAAAGTTGGTTTTACAAAATGTCTGCCAGTATGTATGTCTGTATGTCTGTCTGCTTGTCTATCTGTATGTCTGTGTGTCTGTATGTAGGCGTATACAAAGCTAGAGAGAAAACTATTCGATCGATTTCGAACAAATTTGCACCAGACATGTCAATTAGGCCTGTTTAGATGCACGACAAACGGTTTTAAAATGTTTTGAAAAACAACCCCATTTTTGGCCAAACCCCCCCAAAAAATCTGATATTATTTTTTAAGTGAAAACTTCTATAGCGAAGTTGGGTATTTTTTGTAGGGAAGTAAACCGCTCTTTCGCGTCACGTCATGTAACGCAACATTTTCGCTTAGACCGATGTGTTGATTATGTACCCTTTTATAGACCCTTTCGCTTAGACACTCTTATACATATATATATATATATATATATATACTTGTGTATAGTATATATGAAGAACAAGGACCGATGACAATGCAATATAAATTTTTTGGGTGTAGTAAGTGAGCACTGATCATGGTTCCCAGAGCACGTCGTGATTTTCACCCCCTTCAAAACGTCGGATTGATTTGAAACTTTGCACACTTATCAAGGACCGATTACAATGCAATATAAATTTTTTTGGTATAGTAATTGAACACTGATCATGGTCCCCAGAGCACGACGTTATTTTCACCCCCTTCAAAACGTCGGATTGATTTGAAACTTTACACACTTATCATTAAAAACTTTAAATACAGGGTGATTCAGGACGATATACAGAAACTTCGGGTGCTCATTAATTTTGTTGGGTGTAGTAATTGAGCATTGATCATGGTCACCAGACTAAAAAATAAGAAAACAAATAATAGTTTAAAAACTAAAAAATACTCTTTAAAAGCAAACCGAACTAAACATTTTAAAATAATTGTAATTATTTTATTTATTTATTAACCAGGAAATAAAATGTTAATAAAATCCAGTAGATAATCAATATTCATTTTACACGCTGTAAAATTCGCATACAAGTTTTCACTTCTATTGTGTGGTCATATGTACTCCCAATTTTTTTATAAAAAAACGGCTCTAACGATTTTGATAAAATTTGGCTTATTTGTAGCCCTTAATGTAGTACCTTATGCAAAAACAATTGCATCTTTATAAAAATTTTCGTTTAGCTTGTAATAATAACTGATTTTTCGGGGTTTTTTGGCCGAAAAGAGGATTGTTTTTCAAATTTTTTCAAAACCTTTTTTCGTGCGTCTACACCGGCCTAATTGACGTGTTTGGTGCAAATTTGTTCGAAATCGTTTGAATAGTTTTCTCTCTAGCTAAAAATAACAATATCTATTAGTTACGCTCCTATTTTAATACACTCATGAAGTGACAGTGAATCTGTTTAATAATATTTAAACGTGTTTGTGAGAAAGTATGTGCCAGTTTCTGGCGCCGTTTATTTTTTATTGGAATGAAAATACCTTGTTACAGCAGACGCAATCACTCTGGGTATAAAAAATTCAATCCAGATTTCACTCGACGAAGGACATGTGTAAGATGACAGACGAAATGAAGGATGGATTATGCTTTGCAACGCTAGCGAACTGTCGAGAATGATCAATCTGCGTCTTCCTTAACTCGTTGACGTTGTTTCGTTTGTAGCAAATTGTGAATCGGGCTACAGTCTAGAGGTTTAATAAATATTTTTCGATTTTACTATTATTGCACATTGACACATATGTAAATACAGGGTGTTTCAGGATTCTTGACCAAAACTTTGAGACATTGTTCCCGTACTAAAGACAAGTCATATTATCATTATTAAAATTCCCTAAGTTCCTAGTTGTTTTACCCTGCCATCTTTATTTTTCCACTTGTCAGTTATACTACAAGAAAATAATCACCTTTTTCTAAGCACCCGACTCAAAATGGCGGTAATTTTAAATGTCTGAAGTTAAATACAAGGTGTCAAAAAAGTCTGGGTACGGCTTAATATCTCAAAATGTACGAGTCTTATGAGATAGAAATAAAAGCAGTTATTCACAACCATAAAATAACTACTTTTTGGCGAGTTTGACATTTTTGTCCGCTATCTTGGATCCGCCATCTTGGAAGGAACTTATATTTTTTTTAATAGGAAGGTGGTCAGGTGACACCTTGTATAAGAAGACTACTAACAAAGAAAATACTATGTCGAATGTTGTTGATTTGGAGAAAATATAAAAATCTTTATAATATATAATATTATATAATACGTGAAGCCGTTTTTTGTAAACACAACTCCTCCCTTATTTCTGGACCAATTTTAATGTTTGAGGTTTCAAAAAATTCGTCTCATTTCGTAGTTTTGCAATAAGGTTTTAGATGTCAAAAATTCTTATCCTTAATGGCGTGAGCTAATCTCAAAGGTCGGGGATTCCCCATAAGATTAACATGGAAAATATTTAAAAACCATTTCTATACAAAACAGCTGTTTATAATAAGAAACAAACTAATCCAGCTGATTTCGTGGATGTAAATAACGATGATTACAGTATTCAGAAGGTTATAAAAATATTTTAATACAAAACAACTGTTTTTAATAAGAAACTGACTAATTCAGCTGCTTTGTAGAAGTAAATATTAATTTTTATAAGGGAGGAAATGAATTATTTATTCAAATTATAAAATTTACGAACTAATTTGTTTTGAACATTTAACATTATTTACCATCTTAGTTTTGAGGTTATTATTTATAACTTTTTTGTTAGGTTTTTGATTAAGTGTAGACCTGAGCCTTACTGGTTCTTTTAACCTTTATTATTACTGCTGTTATAAAATATAAGAAATAATTTGATTTGAACATTTAACATTATTATTTAGTTTTGAGGTTATTATTAATCCTACACTTTTATTATAAATAAAACATAACATATGTTTTTAGAAGGTCGCACCGGGGGTTGGCGTGCGGAGCACGCAGGGGTCTCCCCTAGTAAACTTTCAAACGTTGTATAGTGATTAAAATTAATTAAATGACTGTAATTGTTTTTTGAACTTATTAATTAAATAGTTGAAAAATAATATGATAACATGATTTTTGTATTTTTAGCTATTTAAATCCAATAATAAAGTCTAACGTAAGTTACATACATTTTGGTAGAAAAACAGTCTAAGTACATCAAAACATGGAAATATCATTCTATGTTCATCTAGAAAACATGGTGAAATCTAGTGACTAAAGAAATCCTGTACTGTTTTCAATCTGGAGATCTCTCTAACAATTATCTATTAGGTTCGTACAAAATACAATTATTTTTTTGTGGATATAAATCCCCTTTTTAAATAAACTAAAAAACTTATCAAAATAAACACTGCAATTGTGTAAGTTATTAATTTAAACAAAATTAAATAAACGGTACCAGAAACTGGCACGTACTTTCTCACACACATATTTAAATTATTATCAGGCATGCATTGCGTGCTTCGCACGCCAACCCACGTTTTGGGAATATTTTAAATCCATATTGCATTGCGTGCTTCGCACGCCAACCCCCGTATTGGAAGTATTTTTAATACGCAATGCATTACGTGCTTCGCACGCCAACCTCCATATTGGGAGTGTTTTCAATACGCAATGCATTGCGTGCTTCGCACGCCAACCTCCGTATTGGGAGGATTTTCGATACATAGTGCATTGCCGACTGTGGCTTCATATTTGTATTAAAATAGGAGAGGGAATAGTACATTAAAATTGGAGAGTAACTAATAAATATTATTATTATTACCTAAAGAGAGAACTATTCGATCGATTTCGAACAAATTTGCACCAAACATTAGACGTCACGAAAAAAGGTTTTAAAAAATTTTGAAAAACAACTTCCTTTTTGGCAAAAAAAAACCCCAAAAAACTATTATTATTATTATTATTATTATTAGCTAAATGAAAATTGTTTGAAAGATGCGGTTTTTGCATATGGTAGGGTACATTAAGCGCTACAAATAAGCCAAATTTTATCAAAATCGTTAGAGCCGTTTTTTGGGGGTTTGTATCCAAAAAGTGGGTTGTTTTTCAAAACCTATTTTCGTGCATCTATACAGGCCTAATTGACACGTTTCGTGCAAATTTGTTCGAAATCGATCAAATAGTTTTCTCTCTAGCTTTGTATACATACAGACAGACATTTTGTAAAAAACACTTTTTTGGACTCAGGAGGTCCCAAAACGGATATATCAACAAAAATATTGACATCGATATTTTTGCGATCACTGTACTTTCTCTGTACTATAGTATATTGAGAAAGTAAAAATCCACAGGGTTGTAAACGTTTATTGAAAATAGTTTTTGTAGGCCTATTGACAGGTAGTAATATATGTCAGGAAAAAACTCCTACGGTTCAGCATGTTTACAAGATGTCATTTTCTAAAAACATAAAAGTATTAAATTAGAACAGGTATTAGCTTGAACAAAAACATTGTTTCTTCGTGTTTGATATGGTTTATTGCGTTTCCTTGATTACATGTATTAGGTTGCCTTTCAATAAGTTTTATAATATTTATGTTTGAAATTAAAAAAAAAAATTAAATATTTAGAAATATATATAGATACACCATTCAGAGTGTTCTGCCACCGAAACACGTGTTATGAGCACCCTTGTACTATGGTTAGATTCGCTCATTGCTGTTTTATGTACACTGATGGCCAGTGTGTTATTTAGGTCCCTTTAACAACCATTATTGGCGAATTTCTATAGAAAAATGAGCTATTGCAATGACCCTTATGGTCGGGAGTAGCAAATGAGCATCGACCATGGTCCCCAGAACACGTTTTGGGGAGTCATTAAAAATCATATATATGTATATATGTGTTCGCACTCTAGCGGCCGCATTTTAAGTCCGATTTGGTTGAAATTTGGTACACATGTTGGTTGTCTACGTCGCTCGGACCAGTTCGTTAACCATAAAAAATCCAACAATCTAAAGCTCGTGTTTTATAGGGAAGTAACTATTTTTTTTAGATTTTTCCTACAAGAATGAATTTGTTTTTTTTATTTTTTCCCACAAATATAAATGTAGGATGTTATTATGTATATTTTGTGTTTTTTGTCGGCCTTATAGCTCGCTCAGTTCCCCCAAAATCGATCATAACGAAAAATACCATAAAAGTAACCGGTTCAAAGCCATGTGGTGGATTTGATGGTGCGATGCATTGTGTATTGAAGATACTAAAAATACTGGGATTGGAGTGAGAAGCACGCAATGCTTTGTGTGTTGAAGGTACTCCCAATACGGGGGTTGGCGTGTGAAGCACGCAATGTTTTTTGTGTTGAAGATACTCCCAATACGGGGGTTGGCGTGAGAATCACGAAAAACATTTTGTATTGAAGATACTCCCATAATAAAATGATTAAAACAACTAGTAAATCCCCGTGAAAAAACACAGGCGGATTTATTATATACCCATCAGAAATACATCATTCATACAAAATATTATTTAAACAACACACTTTATCTAGGCTTACCTAACTATGCAGACGGAGATTTTTAACTCAGTAAATGTGTACAATTATAAGGACTATAAAACTGTAGGAATATTTGTTAAGATTTTGTGTTTATGTATATTATTATATATATTTAAAGAAAGATACAAATATTATCTTTTAATAGCATTTTATTTTATATTGATAGATCAAATTATTTAGAAGTTATTAATAGGCTATTATAGGCTATATTATTGATTGAAGTTGTAAACATAACCCCAAAGTATAATCAACCCTAGGTTTCGTTTGCTTATTACAGATGAAGGGTGAAATCAGCTGTTATATTATTAAATTAAACGAATATTTATGTCTTCTTTAAATGTTACTCCACGTACACTCGCTTTTATAGGAGTTGATAAAATTGGTAACAAAATTAATTATCAAGGATTTTGCAGAGTTATTTATTTGTACAAGAACTATTACCGTGATATATTGAGCTTGAGTTACATTTTATGTTCTTTGTGCGACATTTGCATTTTTTAACAATACAGTGACCCATTACACACCCTTACTGACTCCCAGACGGTAACATAGATGCTGAACGAAGAGTTATTCTCCCGTTGACAAGTTACAATCTGTCCGTCTGATCGTGGATGCATCAGCTAACCTTCAGAACGTAGCTATGGATTTTCTTAATAACCGCAACGCGAAGTGGTACAATGTCATAAGTCCCACGACTTTAATTTCGTATTGTGGTTTTTTTTTACCGAATTGATATAGGAAAGATGAGCTTTTGCAGAGACCCTTTGATAAGAGCTAACGTCGGGGGTAGCAAATGAGCACCCATCATGGTCCCCAGAACATGTTTTGGGGTTTCATTAAAATGTATATATCTTTGAAGTTAGGACAAAAGGGCTTAAGTCAGAAATTGTTAACGAATTGTTATTGTACGAATAAAATATATATTGTTTGTGATTTCAATGGTTACGCGGTCAAACACCAATGGTAAAAAGTCGAAGTTAAAAAAACTGTCTTGGTTTTTTTAATAAGTATATATATATATATACACATATAAAAATATCTTATTAAAATTATGGAAAACATAACAAGCCGGAGATCAGGTAATTAGTCATATTCCGCCGGCTTGGAAGCGAGCCAACCACCGTTTGCTTTACTTCCGCCCTCCTACCCTCAAACCTCAGATATGAAAAGTTACCTGGTCTAGCCGAGATTCGAACCCGGGATCTTCTGATCAGGAAGATTCCACGCTATCCACTCAGCTATGGCTTGTCGAGAAGAACTGAGAACAAAACAGCACTTGAGTTACGTGCTACCATATTGCCTACCTCGCCCCTTCTCTACTCGCGTATAATGTATACTGCAATGCAATCCAACAGTTTGTCGAAACTTTGAGTGATTCTCCTTAAACAATTTTTGACTTAAGCCCTTTTGCCCTAACTTAAAAGATATATAAACGCGTTCGCACTCTAGTGGCCGCATTTTAAGTTCCATTTGGTCCAAATTTGGTACAAATGTTGGTTGTCTACGTTGCGTAGCTCGGAAGAGCGCGTTAGCTAAAAAATCCACCAACCGGAAGCACGTTTTTTGAACGGAAGTAACAATTTTTTTAGATTTTCCCTACGAGAATGAAACTTTTTAGAGTTTTTTTCTAATACAATAGATGTAGGATGTTATTCTGCACATTTTGTTTTTTTTTTTACGCCCCCTCGCTTTTGTTTTTTTTTTTACGCGACCTTATAGCTCGCTTGGTTCCCCCAAAATCGATCAAAACTTAAAATACGATAAAAGTACCCGGTTCAAATCCACGTGGTGTATCTTCCGATCCCAGGCTGACGGCCGAGTTTGTATACTGCGAGCGAAGCGAAGATGGACGCTTAGATGCAAACAAACCTACTAATATATTTCGTATACGCAGGCAGCTAATCAGCACCGTCGTTAGTAAACCAATTTCCCAAATTGTCGGTCGAAACCCTAAAACATAGGCCTATAAACTTAATTTTGTAAATTTGCTCAACTCACGTCACCGGTTCAGTCAATAAATTATTTTATTTAGTCACAACTCGTTCTGGCTATTTTTATAACTGCCGTAACATGTGATGGATGTTTGAAAGAAAACAGAACGCCTTTTGTGGATTGTTTTCACTCAATGAGGTTTTCCGTTCTTTGAGCTCAACAAATGTATTGCAAAACATTTACAATACAAACTAGGGGGCTTCGCCCCCTGCTAGCTCCGTTCGTCAACCCCCATCCCACCTCCTAGTTAAACTTTATTTTTTCTTGTCATCAAGTGAAAAAAATTTATTGAATTTTTATGTTATAAATTTAAAGAGGAGAAGCACCAGGAAAGAACATTTTCCCACGAGTTTTGAACACTATTTTTTACGATACTACAGCAAACATTATTTGATTCAACAGGAAAAAATATGATTATGAACATTTATAAATAAATACCTTGTTTACGTGAAATTCTGCTCACAGTCCTGTTTAATGTCTCTTTTCTGTTTGGCGGTGACGATCGTTTCGCCTATTTTTCAGGCATTGTCGAACCGATTATATTATTAATTTTTTTTTGCATTTAATTTAATGCGCGTCAAAACAACATTAAATTGTTAATCACAATTTACGAACACAAACACAAAACACAAACACTAT
Organism: Philaenus spumarius; assembly: GCA_018207615.1. Taxonomy (NCBI): domain Eukaryota; kingdom Metazoa; phylum Arthropoda; class Insecta; order Hemiptera; family Aphrophoridae; genus Philaenus; species Philaenus spumarius. Next base: position 4,719 of record JAGFPH010013677.1, on the reverse strand, counting down.
ACATGTACACAGCACATTTGAACAAAGATATAAATATAGTCTTATGGATAAAAACACTCGCACGTGCATTGCGGTCCGTCCTTAGTTACGCACTGATTAATCTAGTCTATCTTTTGAAATGTATTCAGTAGATAATTTTGGCGATAGGAGGGTGTTGGTTCTGATGATATTGTCGAATAAGATGTTGGACTGAAAATGGATTTTATCGTTCAACAGTAAGCTTGGGTTTAAAATTGTGGCCTTATAAATGTGAAATTCCTCAAGGACATTCATATTTGGTCCTTTAAAACATTTATTTAGAATTTGCATATTATTTTGGATATTTGTATATGTATGGCCAGTATCTATTAGGTGTTCGGCATATTTAGAATGGGTTGGGTCAGATTTACTATTAGGAATGTGCTCTTTGAAACGTGTTTTGAAAGTTCATCTTGTTTGACCGATGTAGTGTTTATCGCAATTATTACAAGTAAGGTTATATATTCCACTTGCGTTATAAGGGCAGTCATCTTTAGGTTTCGGTTTGATTGCCTTGGCTAAGTTATTTTTAGTTTTAAAGGCCAGTTTGTAACCTTGTTTTTGGAATATTTTGTCTGCGGCATTATCCAACAATCCATGGTATTCAGCACTTATATATTTCGGTTTGTCTTTCTTTATATTGTTCTGTTTGTTTTTGTTTTTGTTTTTATCAGTCTATCTATTATTGCGTGATCGTAGCCATTTGAGATTGCTATCTCTTTTATTATTTTTATTTCCTGTTCGAAGTCAGTTTTGTTCATCGGTATGTTGAGCAGAATTTCACGTAAACAAGGTATTTATTTATAATAATTCCAGTCCATTAAGGCAAAAAAAAAAACAAGTTAAACATTAACATTTATTTTATTTACATTTATTTTTCCCCGCTAATTTTTCCAAGCCGTTCCTTTGGCAGTGGTTTCGCTAGATAGTAGATAGGGACAGCGGGAATCTCGTTAATCCACTCATGCGCGTCTGTTTTAGGCCCATATTACACTGTAAATACACGTATTTAATCTATTCTTATTACTTTATAATTATGAGAAGAAGAAGTAGAACAACTTTTTTTTATAATAGAGAGATGAATTTTTGTATAAATTTCTACTACATTACTGGAGAAAATCACTGATATTTTAGACGTAGACATAGTGAAGAAAAAAGTACCTTAGGTAAAACAGGGGGCACTTATTAAACAACCTAAAATATAGTATTCTCAAGAGTATAGATTAGTCTTTAGAATGACTCTAGATAATAATGATTCATTGAGCTGTGACGAGAGAGGTGTACCAGCAAAATGTTAATTAAAAGACTTAGCAACAGCAATGTTTGTTCGAAGAAATAGTTCCCAAGAACTGACCCATCTGTTCCACATATCGTACCAGAAGTATTTCAGAAATTGTAAGGACATTATGTGGTTTTATACTGGTTCAGCCACGCTAGCAGAAGGGGTGTAGTGGGTGGGAAATGGACTATATATAAAATATTCATAGTGGAAATCTGTTGTTTCAGCACTGGAATAAAACCATCTGGACTTCAACATTTCTACACGAACACAGCGATTGAGTCCAAGCGAAACTGGCGCTAACTAATTCACCAATGTAAATCGTAAAGACGTGCACTGCGTGCGAGATAGTATTACCTTTAAGTCATCCTCTTTGTGTTGGAAAAGAATACGGCAGATTCGGATGCATGCGTCCATCATCAGGTGTAAAAATATCACTCGCTGACGTCAGAACAATAAAAAATAAAGTATATAACACTTGAAAAACACAACACAAATCACAAATAATTCGACCACGCAGCTGAACCGCTGACGTGACTTGAGTAAAGTTCCAAAATTAAGTTTATAGTTTCGACCAACAATTTGGGAAATAGGTCTATTCACGACGGTGCTGAATAGCTGCAAAATGGTTCGCACGCCATTCAGCATATTGGGAGTATCTTCAACACACAAAGCATTGCGTGCTTCGCATGCCAACCCCCGCATTGGGAGTATCTTCAACACACAAAGCATTGCGTGCTTCGCACGCCATCCCCGGGGGTATCTTCAATACACAATGCATCGCGAACATGGTATTTTACATTTTGATCGATTTTGGTTGATCCAAGCGAGCTATAAGGTCGCGTAAAAAAATGTGCATAATAACGTCCTACATTTATATTTGTAGAAAAAAACTCAAAAACAAATTTATTCTCGTAGGAAAAATATAAAAAAACAGTTACTTCCGGTCGAAAAACTTGTTTCGATTGTTGTATTTTTTTTGGTTAACGAACTCGTCTGAGCGATGTAGACGACCGACATATGCACCAAATTTGAACCAAATCGGACTTAAAATGCAGCCGCTAGAGTGCGAACACATTTATACATATATATGATTTTTTAATGACACCCCAAAACGTGTTATGGGGACCATGATCGGTGCTCATTTACTACTCCCGACCATAAGGTCTTACCATAAGAGCCACTGCAATGGCTCATTTTTCCCATGGAAATTCGTTAGCAAGTGTAACATTGAATAAAAATTTTCAGACTTTAGTGGTTGTCGTACAAGTGCCGGGTTCCAAGGATCTCCACCGGTCAGTTAAATTTCTCCTCCCTTGTCTGTTATCTTCAAAGCGGTGTCAAATATTATATTACAATTGAACGTCAATCTATAGTTTAGGACATAATGTGATTCCCTATTTACGTCTTTGTAAATCTTAAACTCTTCAGACTCGCATGATTATCTTCAACAGCTACAGGTTAGTCTGTAGATGACTGCATTTATAAAATAATTCGACCACGCAGCTAAACCGCTGACGTGAAATGAGCAAATTTCCAAAATTAAGTTTAGGGCCTATAGGCCTATGTTTTAGGGTTTCAACCAACAATTTGTTAAATAGGTCTACTCACGAAGGCGTTAAACAGCTGTCTGTGTGTATGCAATATATTAGTAGAATTTTTTTGCGCCTAGTGGCCTTGCGAGTGTGCACCACTTAGCTTCGAACCGGGTACTTTTATGGTATTTTACGTTTTGATCGATTTTGGGGGAACCAAGCGAGCTATAAGGTTGCGTAAAAAAACAAAATGTGCAGAATAACATTCTACATTTATATTTTTAGAAAAAACTCTAAAAAAAATTCATTCTCGTAGTAAAAATCTCAAAACATAGTTACTTCCGGTCAAAAAACGTACTTCCGGTTGTTGGATTTTTTGGCTAAAGGACTCGTCCGAGCGACATAGACAACCAACACGTGTACCAAATTTGGACCAAATCGGACTTAAAATGCGGCCGCTAGACTGCGAACACTCATATATATATATACCGGGTGTCCCACGAAGAGGTCCCTAATTTTGAATTAATATATTAGATGCACCGAACACTCTACAAACCTGAAACTCAACAGTCCTAACTTACACATATGTAAAAGAAATACACCTGAGTATCAGTTAATTCTGACACTTTAGGACAAAATGGCGGTATATCAAAGAAATAGTACCTTTTCGTTAAAATAGTTTTATTTGCTTAAGTGTTACAACATAATTATTGAATTTTAACGATGTTACTAAGCACTAAACAACGTTGGGGAAGTAAAGATATAAGTAACTCATAAATAAATTAAATATATTTGATCCATAAACCTTATTCAAACTGATGTCCATCGATCGCAATGCACTGATGACAACGAAATAGAAAACAGTCACACGCTTTGCTGAACAACTCTCGAGGTATCAACAACAGTTCCTCTTCGATCAACCTCTTTAGTTCATCGTCTGTCGCAATGTTATGACAGTAAACCTTCTCCTTCAAAAAGCCCCACAGAAAAAAGTCACAAACAGTCAAGTCTGGAGACCTTGGGGGCCAGTCCATGAAGCTGCTGCCACGACCTATCCAACGGTTAGGAAGATTTTGGTCCAAAACTGCTTTGGCCACATTAGCATAATGCGGAGGAGCTCCATTCTGTTGGAAAAAAACGTCTTTCATCTCAGGCTGAGAAAGATGAGGAACTATGTGATTGCTTAAAACTGATGCATACCTTTCTCCAGTCATTGTTTGTCGGGATATGTCATACGACAAAAAACCATCCTTGGTAACAGCAGCCCAAACTGTTATACCTGTTGATTTTAATTTCTTTTCTTGTAAGATATGTGGATTTTTTGTGTTATAGTAATGTCAATTATGCCTGTTTACAATTCCTGTTCGATAAAATGTCGCTTCATCTGAAAACACGATTCCGTCATGCCATTTGCTATCTACGTCAGTCTTTTCAATTATTTTCGAACAAAATTCCAATCGTCTGTCAGGATCATCTTCAAGCAGTCCGTGAACTAAATGAGTTTTATAATGTTTGATTTTGTTCTTTTTGGCATACCTTTGGACAGATGACTTCGGTATCCCTGTAGCAGATTCCACCTTCCTTACTGAATTAGGCGTATTTGGAGATTCCATGAAAGCAGCATATACGAGTTACGAGTTCTTCATTTTCTATGTTGGAGGATTTATGGTATTTTGTTTGTATTGACCCCGTTTCTAGTAGGATAGTCTTCCACTTACGAATAGATTTCCTTGACGGTGGAACTACACCTGGGTACCTTTCCCTAAAACACCTTATTGCTTCATAATCATTTTCAAAGGCAATAGCCCAGGAACAACATTTCACTTTTTGCTCAGTTGAAAACGGCATGGTACATAAGACACTTTACAATGCAACTTAATAACAAAT
>JAGFPH010013676.1:0-20604 GCA_018207615.1 Philaenus spumarius | reverse complement strand
TAGTTATTACAAAGTGTATAAGTGTATTAGATAAATCGTTTGCGTCGGCACATTCTGATATAAGTTTTTAGTCTAAGCCCGAAGCCTAACGTACTTCATAGATCATGGCTACTAGGTTTAGGAAAAAACAAAATGTAGGTTAGGAAAATAGCGTTCCCGCCACCACTCCACGCCCACCTCCACCCCCCACACCCACCCACACCCCCACGCCCACTCCACACTCACCCAAGGTCCACCCCCACACTCCACCCCACACTCACCCAAGGGTTTAGAGTCGCGTGATTGGCCCCCCTCCCCTTTGGTTCTCAGGTGTCGCGTCCTCTACTGTCAATTTTATTTCATGGGCATATTTAAAAGGGCACTTTTTGAATTTTTTGGCTTTATATTAAAATCCTATTTATGGCTATTTCTGACGATCTACCGGTCCGATTTTAGTGCTGTTTGTTTTAAAGTACAGAGAATGTTGTTAGTATTATCAAAAAATTATGAAATGTTAATTTTATTTCATGGGCATATTTAAAAGGGCACTTTTTGAGTTTTTTTACTTTTATGTTTAAATATAATATTGATAGCTACTTCTGAAGATCTACCGGGCCGATTTTAGTGCTGTTAGTTTTAAACGACAGACAATTTTGTAGTTATTATCAAAAAATTATGAAATGTCAATTTTATTTCAAAGGCATATTTAGAAGGGCACTTTTTGAATTTTTTGGCTTTTATGTTAAAATCCTATTGATAGCTATTTCTGAAGATCTACCTGGCCGATTTTAGTGCTGTTTGTTTTAAATGACAGACAATTATGTCATTATTATTAAAAAATTATGAAATGTCAATTTTATTTCATGGGCATATTTAAAAGGGCACTTTTTGAGTTTTTTGGCTTTTATGTTGAAATCTTTATGATAGTGTAAGGGTATGATTTTTCTTAATTAATTTTTTTTAAATTTTAAATTGGATAGTACCGAGATCATTGATTTATAAAGTAGGTCAAGAATGCAAATGTTTAGTTTATCTGAGTTAGGCCCGGACAGGCTGAGCAAATACACTAGGTAAACAAGAACAAAGATCAAGCACTTATAGATAAGAACCAATTTCCTTTGTTTCCTTATTCTTGTGCATGCTTGTCTGGAAAACCAGATTAAACCAGTTTAAGGGAAACAAAGACAGTCTGGGACTATATAAGGGGCCAGCTGTTGCCCTAGAGGGCATTTCAGTTGTCACTTGTCAGAGGTCTGCCGACCAGATCAGATCACTTTAGCTGCCAGGGGTCTGCCGATCAGATCAGTTGAGTTGCCATAGAGGTACGATTTAAGATTAATTATTATTTTAGTTTATTTAGTTATAGCGATTTATATAACCTGTTGTACCCGTCTACCTATCATACTAGTAGAATATACTGGGTCCTATAAGTGGAATACACTTTCTCTACCAAACCCGATTTGAGATTAATTATTATTTTAGTTTATTTAGTTATAGCGATTTATATAACCTGTTGTACCCGTCTACCTATCATACTAGTAGAATATACTGGGTCCTACAAGTGGAATACACTTTCTCTACCAAACCCGATTTAAGATTAATTATTATTTTAGTTTATTTAGTTATAGCGATTTATATAACCTGTTGTACCCGTCTACCTATCATACTAGTAGAATATACTGGGTCCTATAAGTGGAATACACTTTCTCTACCAAACCCGATTTAAGATTGATTATTATTTTAGTTTATTTAGTTATAGCGATTTATACAACCTGTTGTACCCGTCTACCTATCATACTAGTAGAATATACTGGGTCCTACAAGTGGAATACACTTTCTCTACCCAACCCGATTTATATAACCTGTTGTACCCGTCTACCTATCATACTAGTAGAATATACTGGGTCCTATAAGTGGAATACACTTTCTATTTCAAACCACACGTCGTACAGCGATAGTAAAGACCAGGTACGTAGACATAAGTTTTATTAAGTCATCTGTTATAAGCTGTAGTATACGACATTTCCTCTAGTTCGAGTGGTAAGGTAAAGACAGTAGTATCATTACGTTTTCTCGTGTTAGGGGACAGAAAGGAGATAGCCCGTTTAACACTTTAATAGAGCACTTCAATTTCCAAACGCTAACTGAGCACTCCGGTCTGTCAGACCGCGATATATCTTCTTTTTTTTCAATGCATTATTAACTTTGGAATCCCCTTAAAACTGATTTTATCTTCACGCAATAATGTTAATTGACCTTTTGAATAAAAATATACTCTGTATTTAAAAATTTTAAACACACATACACACGTTTATTTAAACTAATTGTAACAAATTGCGTATGTACATAATATTAAATTTTTTGCTGGGTTTTAATTTGATACTTTAAAATAAACACTAATTGAAGGTTTCCTTAAGAAGGTTTTTGATAGTAATTAAAGTTCAAGCAGGTATTTTTTTAAACGAAAATGTGAATCTTTAATATTGACAAACTAAAAACAATATTGAGTAAAAAAATTAAACTGACATCAAGTAAACATATTACACCTAAATGTTAAGAACAAACTTTGTTATAAAAAAATAAGGAAAATTCACAAACACACATTAACTTATTCTGCACAGTAATAACTCAGATGAGCATACAAATAGAGCTCATTTAAAAAAAAGTACGTATATATTATTAAAAAACTTAATTCAAAAAAATAATTTTACTTAGTGGAAATGAAAATGACTTTATTTACAATGCAAGCAATGTGTGCATACTGTTTATGGGCTGCTCTTATACACATATAGGCGCACAGGACACACAAACTTTCCTACTACACTCAAGGCAAATTGCGTCTCCACACCTTATACACTTATACTGCGTTTTTCTTTTCTTAGCAGATCGGCACTTTGAGCATGTTTTTCTTTTTTGCATGGTGTCGCAAGGAATTTCATCTGGGCTTTTACCTTCGAACTCGTTTCCACCCAAAACTAGCATTATTTCCTTCTTCACATCCCGCCGTAAAGTAGCAACTTGAAGTCTTTCTTGCAAGAATGGTCTGATCAGGTCTTCTCCTAAGTCTTTAACAAATTTGAACCTTGTCATGACAGGACATCCCACATAGCACATGTAGAGAATGAAGCAATTGCTGCTTGCAATATTGACTATTCTGTAAAATACAGCCAGCGGCCAACGCCTTGTCCTTCTGCCCGAAGAATAAATGGCACATTTCATGTCCAAAATATCCACGCCACATTTTGTTTCGTTGTTAAAACTGATTATTTCTGGCTTTTTCTTCTGTTGATCTATTTCTTTAGAGTGGTGCATAGTAGACACTAAAATAACTGCACGGTTCTTCTTTGGTACAAATGAGCACATAGTTTTTCCCGTCTCGAAACCAAATAAGGATGAACCCTCTCGCCTTTTTGGATTTGGTTGAAATTCAGGAGGAATCTCCCTTTTGTTCTTTTTTATTGTTCCAACGTAAGTAAGGCCTCTCCGTTTCAGTTCAACCAAAAGCTCAATGCTTGTGAACCAGTTGTCACCTGTCACGTTTTTATTAGTTTGCTCAATTGGTTTACAAAGCTTGACTACTGATTGTGTTGGAATACCCAGTAGTTTTTCTGTCTGAGATAAACCAACACCATCGCTGCCTTTGCCTGTATATATATAGGCGTTGTACAGGTAGGATGTTTTGGAATCAGTTAAACACTGTACTTTGATTCCGTACTTCTTTGGTTTTTTAGGCATGTAGACCTTAAAAGGGCATCTTCCTCTAAAAGGTATAAGCATTTCGTCAACAGTTAATGTACTTGATGGGCAATATTGCATCTTTGAGTTTTCAATAAATTTTTGAAAAATTTCTTTATGGCAGTTGCTTTATCCTCAGATTTTCGTTGTGCACGTGTTGCAGCTTCGTCAAACCTCAATGAAGCCATTAATACATAGTACCTTTTAGAACACATAGTAGCACGAAAAATAGACCGAGAAGTAGGTCCTGGAGCGAATAGAGAAGAAATATCTTCATCATTTGATTTTAGTACAGATGCCAATAATAACAAACCAGTAAGTGCATTTATTTCCAAAACACTAGTGTTTTTGTACATACTTTTATTAGTATTAGGCCCTAAAGAATTTCTCATCTCTGAAAGTTTTACATTAGTGTTGGCCACAATCGTATTTATTATTGTGTCATCAAAAAGTAGCTTCCAAATATCTAATTTTTGAGGTCGAGGCCCTAACGTTCTCGCTGGTCCACGAAGTCCCGGAAATCCCCCTCTTACAATATTATGGGCTGGTGTCCTAACATTTACAGGAGGTTCTTTACTACTCCAAATACAACTAGGTTGAGTCTCTTTAGGTTTAGGCTTACCATAATAGAACTCGGGTTCGGCCTCTTCGGATTTACTGGTAGGTTCTTCTCCGCCGTAGCTGTTTTCTAACAATTCCTCGTCACTTTCATAGTCTGATAAGTTGTTCAAAACATCCTCTTCTTCTTCTACTATTATATAATCTGGATCAACGTCAGAGTCATCAAAAGAAGCACTTTCAAAGTCTGGACCATCTTCTAAATCTGAAATACTATCATTTAGCATCAAACGAATGCGTTCAGTAAAGTATGCATCACCTGGATTCACAAGTCTGCTACTTGACGGCTGATTCTGCCTCTGATCCATGTTCACACAGCAAAAAAATATTTACACAATATACGTTATTAGAGCACTCCCGTATCTCAGACCGCCTGATAAATATACGTAACTAGAGCACTACGGTCTACGAGACACCCCTACGGTAACAAATCGATACTTTCTAGTCAAGTGATAAGACACAACTAAACGAACTCACACTAAAAATGGAGGTGAGTTGGTGGGGGAAAGGTACTGAGGAGGAGAGCACTGCCAGACACTCAGGGTGACCACAGCTTGAAATGAAAATTTACCTTGCGGTATCACAGGTCGGGTGCTCCATTAAAGTGTTAAGTACAATATCCCCTTGCGACAATGATGATGAAGGTTCTATAACTGGTACGCCTCGGCGTTGACCATTAGAAGGCTAAAACCTGAGTCGCTGACTTACGTAATAAGAGACGACCGACTGACCTCTGGAATAAAACCCCACGTCACCGACTTAGCGATCCGGACACGACGAAAAACCGACAGGGGTACGAAAAACCCTTACAATAGCTATGTCTGAAGTTCTACCTGGCCGATTTTAGTGTTGTTTGTTTTAAATGACAGACAATTTTGTTATTATTATTAAAAAAATATGAAATGTAAATTTTATTTCATGGGCACATTTAAAAGGGCACTTTTTGAGTTTTTTGGCTTTTATGTTAAAATCCTATTGATAGCTATTTCTGAAGATCTACCGGGCCGATTTTAGTGCTGTTTGTTTTAAATGACAGATAATTTTGTCACTATTACCGTATTAAAAAATTATGAAATGTCAATTTGATTTCATGGGCATATTTAAAAGGGCACTTTTTGAGTTTTTTGGCTTTTATGTTGAAATCCTATTGATATAGCTATTTCTGAAGATCTACCTGGCCGATTTTAGTGCTGTTTGTTTTAAATGACAGACAATTTGTCATTATTATTAAAAAATTATGAAATGTCAATTTTATTTCATGGGCATATTTAAAAAAGGGCACTTTTTGAGTTTTTTGGCTTTTATGTTAAAATCTTTATGATAGCTATGTCTGAAGATCTACCTGGCCGATTTTAGTGTTGTTTGTTTTAAATGACAGACAATTTTGTTATTATTATTAAAAAAATATGAAATGTCAATTTTATTTCATGGGCACATTTAAAAGGGCACTTTTTGAGTTTTTTGGCTTTTATGTTAAAATCCTATTGATAGCTATTTCTGAAGATCTACCTGGCCGATTTTAGTGCTGTTTGTTTTAATTGTCAGAAAATGTTGTCATTATTGTCAAAAAATTACGAAATGTCAATTTATTTTATGGGCATATTTAAAAGGGCACTTTTTAGTTTTTTTGTTTTTATGTAAAAATCCTATTGATAGCTATTTCTGAAAATCTACCGAGCCGATTTTATTGCTGTTTGTTTTACATGGCAGAAAATGTTGTCATTATTATCAAAAAATTATTAAATGTACATTTTTTTCATTGGTGTACTAATAAGGGCGGTTTTTGAGTTTTTTAGGTTTTACGTTAAAACCTTATTGATATTTATTTCTGGAGATCTATTTGGCCGATTTCAGTGCGGTTTGTTTTAAATGACATAAACTTCTCCATCGAATATTCCAGATTTGTTCGAAAAGTATAAAGACCAATTAATTGTGCGAAGATTTTGCCTACCATGACGATCATAATAATGAGTGTGCACATTGCATAAACTTTGTCCTCATAGAGATTGAAAACTTTCTTAAACCCAATGGGAAACAATGTCAAGATTTTGGATTACCAATTCCACATCATTCCGTAAATGGCAATTCTGCCATGTTCTTTTATGCTCAACAAGAAAGAGACAAAGCAGCAGAAATGATAAAATCTCTAAACGAATGCCAAAAACAAGCATTTGAAGAAATACTAACATCAATGAGTGATAATACTTTACGTGACAAGTGTTTCTTCCTAGATGGTCCCGGGGGCAGCGGTAAAACCTACCTATACAAAACATTTCTGCATTATGTAAGAGGAAATGGAGAAATTGCACTGCCAGTAGCTTCAACTGGAATTGCCACAAATCTTTTATTACCAGTAATTAACATGAAAGACCCCCAATTGACTCCCAAATTTTTTCAAATTTTGGGGTATATTCACTTTGACACCATTTTTGAATTTCTCATCAAAACTTAGGATAGGAATGTCTGATAAAGTGAGGGGGTTATTATTAAGGTGAAGGAGCTAGGTGGAAAAAACGCCCATTTTCATAATGCACTTTATCTCATGAATGCCAAGTCGTTTCATTAATACATTCAAATTCATAATTTTTTATCAGTTTTCAAAACTCTTTCATTAAATGTAAATATTATTGTAAATAATCATTTTATGTAAATATTGATTTTAATGATCGCCACTCATAATAAATAATTTGCATATAATTTGTTTGTTATTTCACAAAATATGGTCTTTACTGGCCCGTCGGCGTCCCACTTGTTTAGAAGGAGGAAGAACATATCACTCCCAGTTCAAATTACCAGTACCACTACTAGACAATTCTACCTCTTCCATAAGGCTGGAATCAAATGATGCAGATATAATTCACAAATGAAAGATTATAATAATTTAGGATGAGTCCACTATGGCATCAAGTGACGCTCTACGTTGTGTCAATAATCTATTAAAGGACATTATAAGCAACGATAGACCATTCGGAGGTAAAACAATCCTCCTTGGATTGGATTTTAGACAAACACTCCCTGTTGTTCCTCACAGAATCAGGCGGCCGTAGTCGAAGCCAGCATCAAATTTAACAGACTTTGGCAAAAGTTTAAAGTCTTGAAACTGGAGAAAAATGTACGGTCAGTGGACCCAGAATTCAGTTATTGGTTTTTGAAGCTTGGAAATGGAACTTTGTCTAATGAACATGGATTCAATGAAGATATATTCAAAGTGCCAGATAAAATGGTGTGTAGAGATTCATTAGTAAACAAAATCTTTGGAGATCAGCTGCAAACATCTGATGCACATAAATTTGAAAAAAAAGGCAATATTATGCCCAAAAAACTCTGATGCCGACAACATTAATGAAGAAGTAATAAATTTATTGGAAGGAGAAACCTCAACATCTTAAGTTCAGACTCAATTGATGATGCCACAGATGAAGACGCAAATCACTATCCAGTGGAGTTCCTCAATGAATTATCTCCCTCAGGCATGCCATTACACAAACTCATCCTGAAAGTGGGGGCAATCATTATGCTCTTGCAAAATATCAATACAAATAGAGGACTTTGTAATGGAACCCGGAAAAAATTGGGATTTTGTTGTAGTCTAAAACGTACTTTAAGGCAATCTTATCTTAAAATGTTATAAAATGTTTACTTATAAAGACCAACATATATTTAATTGAAGGACTAAATTTTTTTATTTTTACATAAACTTATAAGGATTATGATGATGTTTTGGAGATTTATCTTCATATACAACAATCAAAACGCCTATATATTAAACTGTAAATTTTAATAATACATCATTTTACATATGAATTTTAAATATATAAAATATATTTTTAAGTTCTTTTCAAAAATTGATTGTTTTATTAGAAATTTTTGGCAAGATTTTTATGCACGAAAAAACATAACACTTTTTGGAAGGAGGAAAGTGATTGGAAGGATGACAATAATCAAACCATAGTTACAATGTTACAAAACAATTTTATTTAATAAATTTAAGTTGTTTTTAACTATATACACTTTATAGTACAAAGTCAAGTCGTCTTGGCTTCTTTGCAAACTTGTTTATAACCTCGTTGACATCAACATTAATGTCTCTGTGGTCATGAATCAGAACCAGTCCTGTTAGTGTACAGTCATTCAGTCCTTCAGTCATTCGAGTTCGAAGCCAGGTCTTGAGACGCTCCAATGAAGAAAAACTGCGTTCTGCAGATGCCACGATGACTGGAAATGCAGCTTGTAGTTTGAGAAGCTGGTAGATTTTCAGATATATGTCCGAGTCACAATGCTTTAAACTGTCTAAAATCGTTGTTGGTCTTTTCAATGAATTTCTCCAGTGTTCTTGCCAAACCTGGAATTCTCCTTGAAGTTCACTCTTAAACAAGCTAACACTTCCAAATTCAACAAGAATTGGGCCAAATTTGTGAGGCAAGTTTTCTAGTGCAGCTTGTTCTCTTTGTTTCAATTCAGTGTTTAGTTCTTTTCTTTTCGGTATGAGAACGCCAAGATCAAAAATGTTAAATACACTGTCATCAAATCTTGAAGAATTTCATCTAATGTTGGGTTGTAGATTGTGATCCAAAAATAATCTTCTACACTCTCTACATTAGGATTTGTTCTGTTCTTCATCCTAGAGTTCAATCTCGGTTTCTTAAGTTCTATTTCTAACTCCTGCATCACTTTAGCGGCTGCCTTAAAAACAATGTTGAAAACTTCTTCACTTTCAGCTGGCTTCTTCTTTAAAACTCCCTCAATGTTTTTGACCAAAGTTGATGCTAAGTACTTGTCACAATCCTCTTTCTGTAGTTTTATACTCAGTGGTAATGTGACAGAAAAAATGTCAGCAATAGTGTGCATGCACAAAATGAATTCAGGCGTACATACTGCATCGCAAAGTGATTTTGCTATTGATGAGGAGCTAGTATCTTCCCAAACTGAAATGATGCTTAAAGCTTCCACTATAGAGAGGAATCCGTCTTGGAAGTCTAAAATGGCATCATGACACTCCACCCACCGAGTCTCACACAATGACAAGAGTGATCCACCAAGTACTTGTTTTAGTGTAAAACTACGTTTGGAGGATGTATTAAAAAAAAGAAACTACTTCTTTCATTGTTCCAAACATATTTCGCACAGCCTGCACTTTGGCACATTTGGTCAAGGATAAGTTTAACGCATGGTTGCTGCAAGGACATAATACTAACTAGTGGAAGGCAAGGCGTATTAAAGAAGGTGTGTGCATCGAGGAGCGTAAACTCGTCCGGCTCGCGCAGCTACGTCACGTGTTACACACTGAACCAGTAGTTCCGAGCGCAATTGTAAGCTTTTGCTCAAACTGCGAATTAAATACTTTATGGTTGTCTAAAAATTATGTTTTTGGTATCGATGGAAAGGTAATAAAGTGAGCATTAAAATGATCTATGCCCATGGTCAAATATTCCTAGCGTATAATTTTGAAACAAGTCTAAATCTAATATACGGGTTTGAATGACATAAAAATTACCCTAAGTGAGGAAGTTTTTTACTATTACTTTCGGGAGGCATTCAAAGACATAGAAATGTAGAGAATAAATTGTAGTAAATACTGACATAATTTTTTTTTATGAAAGTTGTAGCTGTCCTATATAAATAAGATTGTAATCAGAACCATACATAGAACCATACTCGCTTCTTGCGGTGATTGAATGTACGCTAATCTAATTTGTTATTAGTTCTAATTTCTCTTCGTTATTTATTATTCACATTGTTGTGAACAGGTAAATTTTGTTTAACCTATAAATATGAATTTTTAAAGAGTTGGCAAATTTAAGTAGCTCTATAGGGTAAAACCTTTTACCATCAATAAGTTGGTGATTTTTCCAGTTTATTGGTTTTGTTATGTTTACTAGGCCTACTAAATTTACTTTCAAAAATTGAAATTATCTAAAATTGTGATTTTTAGTTAGCCTACCAAAGGATAAATAATAAATAAAAATACATATAAACTAATTATCAATGAAATAATTTAAAAATAGTAGTCTAGGTGATAAATAAAAAGTCGTGGTGAATACAACATTGAGTTTTATTTCAGTATTAACCCTAGATTAGGCCTACTTATGTAAAAATTTTGTCACGGTTACTTATGTATCTTAAATTTGACTAACAAATATTTTTTAGCCGAATTTTCGAAGAAAATAAGAGCTATTACACTCGACCCAACTTGAAAACGGTTGGTCGGAGAAGGCTAAAATTTGGTTTCTATCCGTTTCAGACCATTTGGAGACTATACCCAAAAATCATTACTTTATATATATATATATGTTTTATTCCCGGATTTTTAAGGGGTAGTAAAAATGCTTCAAAATTTCTGATTTTTTGGTCAAAGGGCCTTAGTGCGATTCTTCAAAAGGTACTTTTTTTGTTTTACGATCCGTTTCAAAATGGCGGAGTTATACAGTTTTTTCGTTTTTGGGTAGGAATTTGAGGGGTAGTTTTTTACCAACCTTGCTAAAAGGTAGTAAATATGCTTCAAAAATGATGAATTTTTTGTGAAAGGGTCCTTGTAGGATTTGAAAGGTACATATATTTTTATTTTTTGAATTGAAACAAAATGGCGGCCTATTTGTAGTAAACCCAAAATGGCAAAGTTAGAGCGAGGAAATTGCATGATATCTCCTTCTCATAAGCCCAAGTTCAATTTGTGAGTTATATGAGTCGAAAGGCAATTAAATTTACTATAACCTTGTGTAAAGGTGTTTTAGGTACACCTCCTGGAACAAGGAACAAAACTCATATAAAGATCCCAATAATCGACTTTACCGCTATTTTTGTACGTTAATTGCGCATTTTCGCCCACTCATAAGCCCGAGTACATATTGTGAGTTATACCATTCAAAAGACAATTAAATTTACTATAATCCTGTGTAAAGGTGTTTTAGGTACACCTCCCGGAACAAGGAACAAAACTCATATAAAGATCCCAATAATCGATTTTTTTACTATTCTTGTACGTTAATTGCGCATTTTCGTCCACTCAAAAGCCCAAGTACATATTGTAAGTTATACCATTCGAAAGACAATTAAATTTACTATAATCCTGTGTAAAGGTGTTTTAGGTACACCTCCCGGAACAAGGAACAAAACTCATATAAAGGTCCCAAAAATCGAATTTTTCACTATTCGTGTACGATAATTGCACATTTTCGCCCAATCATAAGCCCGAGTACATATTGTGAGTTTTACCATTCAAAAGACAATTAAATGTACTATAATCCTGTTTAAAGGTGTTTTAGGTACACCTCCCGGAACAAGGAACAAAACTTATATAAAGATCCCGATAATTGACTTTTTCACTATTCTTGTACGTTAATTGCGCATTTTAGCCCACTCATAAGCCCGAGTACATATTGTGAGTTATACCATTCAAAATAAAATTAAATTTACTATAATCCTGTGTAAAGGTGTTTTAGGTACACCTCCCGGAACAAGGAACAAAACTCATATAAAAGTCTCAAAAAACGACTTTTTCACTATTCGTGTAAGTTAATTGCGTATTTTCGCCCACTTATAAGCCCGAGTACATATTGTGAGTTATACGATTCGAACAACAATTAAGTGTACTATAATCCTGTATAAAGGTGTTTTTGGTACACCTTCCGGAACAAGGAACAAAATTCATATAAAGGTCCCAATAATTGACTTTTTCACTATTCGTGTACAATAATTGCGCATTTTCGCCCAATCATAAGCCCGAGTACATATTGTGATTTATTCCTTTCAAAAGGCAATTAAATTTACTATAATCCTGTGTAAAGGCGTTTTAGGTGCACCTCCTGGAATAAGGAACAATACTCATATAAAAATCCCAATAATTGACTTTTTGACTATTCGTGTAAGTTAATTGCGCATTTTCGCCCACTCATTAGCACGAGTACATATTGTGAGGTATAACTTTCAAAAGGTAATTAAATTTACTGTAATCCTGTGTAAAGGTGTTTTAGATACACCTTCCGGAACAAGGAACAAAATTCATATAATTTTCCCAATAATCAACTTTTTCACTATTCGTGTACGTTAATTGCTAATTTTCACCCACTCATAAGCCCGAGTACATATTGTGAGTTATACCATTCGAAAGAGAATTAAATTAACTATATTGCTGTGTGAAGGTGTTTTAGGTTAACTCTCCCGGAACAAGGAACAAAATTCATATAAACATCCGAACAATCGATGTTTTCTCTTTTTGTGTTCGTTAATTGCTCATTTTCGCCCACTCATAAGCCCGAGTACATATTGTGAGTTACACCATTCAAAAGACAATTAAATTAACTATAATCCTGTGTATAGGTGTTTTAGGTTCACTTTCCGGAACAAGGAACAAACTTCATATAAACAACCTAACAAGCAATGTTTTCTCTTTTCGTGTTCGTTAATTGCTCATTTTCGCCCACTCATAAGCCCGAGTACATATTGTGAGTTATACCATTCGAAATACAATTAAATTAACTATAATCCTGTGTAAAGGTGTTTTATAGGTTCACTTTCCGGATCAAGGAACAAAATTCATATAAACATCCTAACAATCGATGTTTTCTCTTTTTGTGTTCGTTAATTGCTCATTTTCGCCCACTCATAAGCCCGAGTACATATTGTGAGTTATACCTTTCGAAAGACAATTAAATTAACTATAATAATGTGTAAAGGTGTTTTAGGTACACCCCTCGAAAATTCGGCTAACAAAATTCCTAGAAAGACCCCAATAAATGATTTTGTCAATATTCGTGTAAGGCAATTGCACAATTTCTCCCACTCATAAATTCAAGTATAATTTGTGAGTTATACCATTCGGAAGTCAATTAAATTTCCTATAATTATGCGCAAGGTGCTAAAAAATGGTTTGTTATGATTTGATAAACAATGCTATCTTAAGAAAGTTAAAACCCAAATCAATTCCTATAAATTGCGAGTGTAGGTACTTGCGAGAGTAAAAGATAGTATAACAGCTGATGCCACGCATCATCTGTAATACCAAAACAAAACCTAGCCTAGATTATACTTTAAGGTTATGTTTACAACTTCGATCAAAACTAACTTCTTATAATGTCTGGAAGTTAATTATATTTTGTATATGAGTTAAATTACTAATGTACGCTATAATTTGTTATAAGATTGGAATTGAAAATATAAAATGTATATTATTTACAACGGTTTATTATCAATATATTTTTTACAAAATTTAAAGAAGAAATAAATATTCGGTTACCTTCGGAAACATTCGTAAATCATCGTATAACATAAATAGTTTACAAAATCATATGGCTAGCCTAATGTACCAATTTAACTTGCATAGGAATAGTATATTTCGTCACAAGTCCGGAAAGTGGCCGTTACCGGTGCACGATCGAGTTTCAAGAACGAGGCGAAGCCGAGTACTTGAATTCGATCAAGCACCGGTATAGCACTTTCGGACGAGTTATGAACAGTACTTTTCATCATACCACATTTTATTAAATAATACAGATTATTGTGTTATTAAGCTAGATATTCGAATCAATTATTTGTTTCTCTACTCACACACATATATACCCAAATATTGAAGAACACTAAAACGTCATGTTTTTGTGTCATACAAGAACTTTTAAACGGTCATCAAAACCTACTTGGTAACTTACCGTATTATCATATACAATGAAGAACACTCTACTCACACACATATATACCCAAATATTTAAGAACAATAAAACGTCATGTTTTTGTGTCATACAAGAACTTTTAAACGGTTATCAAAATCAACTTGGTAACTTAAAATATTATCATATACAATGAAGAATGAAGAACACTATACTCACACACATATATACCCAAATATTGAAGAACAATAAAACGTCATGTTTTTGTGTCATACAAGACCTTTTAAACGGTTATCAAAATCAACTTGGTAACTTACCGTATTATCATATACAATGAAGAACACTCTACTCACACACATATATACCCAAATATTTAAGAACAATAAAACGTCATGTTTTTGTGTCATACAAGAAATTTTAAACGGTTATCAAAATCAACTTGGTAACTTAACATATTATCATATACAATAAATAACACTCTACTCACACACATATATACCCAAATATTGAAAAACACTAAAACGTCATGTTTTTGTGTCATACAAGAACTTTTAAACGGTCATCAAAATCAACTTGGTAACTTAACATATTATCATATACAATGAAGAACACTCTACTCACACACATATATACCAAAATATTTAAGAACAATAAAACGTCATGTTTTTGTGTCATACAAGAACTTATAAACGGTCATCAAAATCAACTTGGTAACTTAACATCTTATCATATACAATGAAGAACACTCTACTCACACACACATATATAGTTAAATATTGAAGAACACTAAAACGTCATGTTTTTGTATCATACAAGAACTTATAAACGGTCATCAAAAACAACTTGGTAACTTAACATCTTATCATAAACAATGAAGAACACTCTATTCACACACATAAATATACACAAATATTAAAGAACACTAAAAGTCATGTTTTATTATCAAACAAGAACTTTTAAACGGTCATCAAAATCAACTTGGTAACTTAACATCTTCTCACATACAATGAAGAACACTCTACTTACACACACATATATACCCAAATATTGAAGAAAACTAAAACTTCAAGTTAATGTATCGTACAAGAACTTATAAACTATCTTCAAAATCAACTTTATTACTTAACATCTTCTCACATACAATGAAGAACACTCTAGTCACACACATATATACCCAAATATTGATGAAACTTAAAACGTCATGTTTTTGTGTCATACAAAAACTTTTAAACGATCATCGAAATCAACTTTATAACTTAAAATCTTCTCACATACAATGAAGAACACTCTACTCACACACACATATGTACCCAAACATTGAAGAACACTAAAAAGTCATGTTTTTGTATCATACAAGAACTTTTAAACGATCATCAAAATCATTTTGGTATTTTAACATCTTCACACATACAATGAAGAACACTCTACTCACACACACACACACATATATACCCAAACATTGAAGAACACTAAAACTTTATGTTTTTTGTATCATACAAGAACTTTTAAACGACAATCAAAATCAACTTGGTATATTAACATCTTCTCACATACATTGAAGAACTCTCTACTCACACACACATATATACCCAAACATTGAAGAACACTAAAACGTCCATGTTTTTGTATCATACAAGAACTTTTAAACGATGATCAAAATCAACTTGGTATTTTAACATCTTCTCACATACATTGAAGAACACTCTACTCACACACACACACACCCCCACACACACACACATATATAAATACTCAAACATTGAAGAACACTAAAACGTCATGTTTTTGTATCATACAAGAACTTTTAAACGATCATCAAAATCAACTTGGTATTTTAACATCTTCTCACATACAATGAAGAACACTCTACTCACACACATTCATAGACAAATATATTAACAGTGAAGAACACTATAATATGGTCATGGTCATGTATCTATATAACCACCAAAGGTCTCTTCCTGAAGCAGAATGTTTATATGTTTTAGGAACAGTGAATCAGCCGCAATGCAACAAAGTGTTTATTTGTATGCATTTTATTAGAATATAGAATTATGTATTTTATTTTGTTTATAATGTATGTATTTGGAAGTATTAAAAGTTTGTACCAATATAGATTACAGTTTTTTTATGATCATGCTTTATTTTATTATATTACACAATATTATCAACTTACAATCAGCCATGGGACATACATACTGAAGAGTTGGTGAATTAAAAGTTTGCATCACACAGTTTGAAACTTAATAGTCTTTTCCATTAAAATCAGTTAGCAAAAACTTAATTTAATTGAAAACCTTGCATGAAATATGAATAAAATAAATAACTATTAAATTTACTTGTTTTAAACTTAGTTATTCCGTGGTAAAAATTCGGCTATAGTAATGCGGCATTGCTGCTTACGCTTTTTTTTTTTTACTGTACTAAAATAATTTTGTAATTATTAGTTTGAATTGTAATTGTATCCTAGCATATATATTTTAGGGTTATATATTTTTGTATTTTAAAAAAAATACAGTCCTCTCAGCTCCAAGGACTGTGGGGCAAATTAAATTGCTGTATAAAAATTTAAAATCACGAGCAAGAAAAAAAATAGCAGATGCTAAGGTTATCAGTTATCAGTTGGGATTCAACCTGGACGGACGATTTAAAGCGTTCTCGTCGTATTGATTTTAATAATTTTGCGGTGTTTTAATTTCGCGTCGAAATGACAAACTGCGGGCGTTGTGATGTAGTTATTCCTGAAAACGATGACTGTGTATTATGTCATGTTTGCAATAAAAAATTTCATTTTGCTTGTAGTGTGCGTGAAACTAAGTGGAGGAAAATGACACAGGACCAAAAGATCAAATGGTGTTGTGTGGTCTGCAAAACTGTTGTCTTAAGTGGATCAAACAGTTCTTCTTCTAAAATGGAGGAGAGTGATAGTGAGTTATCGGCTGAAAGTGAAATCTCCATTAAGAGTATGTTATTGCAAATTAATAAAAAGTTGGATGCATTGGACGATGTAAAAAAAACTGTGAATATGTTGGAGGCGTCATTGCAGTTTCATTCTAAGCAATGTGATGAACTTGTAAGCGAGATGAAACTTGTACGGGAGGAAAATACAAGATTGATGAAGGAAGTTGGACATTTAAGGGAAGAAAATAAGGGAAACAAGGAGGAAATAAAAGAGCTTCGAACCAGATTTAACGCTCTGGAACAGTATGAAAGGGGAATGAACTTGGAGATACACGGCTTGGAGCAGCTACCAGGTGAAAATATAAATACAATGTTGGCTACTATTGCAGGAGCATTGGATATACCTTTCCAGGACTCTGATGTTCAGCGTGCTCATAGGGTACCGGGGCGCAATCGGGAACGAACTGATATGGTTATTGTTCAGTTCCTTAGCAAAAAAACGCGTGAAGTTTGGATTCAGAAGTCAAAAAAAGGTCAACCTCTGATATCTAAGGACATAATTGGAACCAGCATTGATAAGTTGTACTTCAACGAGAACTTAACTCCATACTTCAAGGGACTTCTACGTGAGGTAAAATTGGCAACGCGGGGAAGATACAAATATGTGTGGGTAAAGCACGGCCGTATACTCGTCAAGAAGAGTGATGAATCTCGTCAAGTCTTCCATATTGCTTCGGGAGAGGACATTGAACAGCTAAGATAATTAATTATATTTAGTTTTTAAGTTGAGTGATTTTTACATTTCTTTAATATGAGTCTTAAAACTGATCATTTAAAATTTATTTTGATTGATTTTGTTTACTACGGTATATTTAGGCGAGTTAGACTTTCAAGTATTTGTAATTTTCATGTAAGTCTTATATTTTTTTTAATTGTGTTTGAGATTGCTATGTTTTATTTTTGGAAAATTATTTCGATATGCCTAAACTTTAAAAAAATAGAATTTGAGGGAAAGAGCAAATTGTTTAAAGTGTTTCTGACTCTTTTTCATTTTGTTAAAAATGTAGCCATGCTAAATTTGTATTTCTATTACATAATTACACTAATTTATCTGTTTACATTTTATATTTTAATAGCATTCTGTTTTGAATATGTATGTTAAATTTATATGAAACATTATAACAAGTAAGATGATTAAATCAACTTGGGAAGTTACTGGGAATTTAATTTCGCGGAAATGATGAGCGGAGTGTACCTATATTAGCTGTATAAAACTAGATAATTGTATGATCAAAGTTCATTTTTGTTAGATAATAATTTCTTGTTTTGTAAAGATATTGCTGATGAGTTTTTGATATTTGCAAAGATGCGAGATAACCGGTTTACTTACTTGATTATGTTGTACGCCTTCTGTAAATGGTAGTATGTTGTTTGTTTATTCTTTCTTAAAATTGTTGAAACTTGGAAGGCCTATTTAGTTGGGAGGTAAACAGTATTGTATGCAATCGAGTTATCTATTGCTAGATTATCTAATGAAATAGAAAGAGGGAAATAGTGTTTCAGTTCGTGTTCCTGAGGTTATTGATAGTGTGCCATCTTCATTTAACGAACGTATTTGTTTGTGAATGTTTGGGTTCAGACGAATAATACGAATAATTACTTATACTATCCCTCTATTTAAAACTATTGTATTGTCCATTATCAATTAACCTATGAATCAATCAAAATGTGTATTCGTACAGGATATTAACTCATGTAATACAATATTTTCTGGTATCGGTAATGTAATCATCTGGCATCAGAATATTAGAAGTATTTTTAAAAACTTTGATTTATTTGTAACTTATCTAAATTGCTTAAATACCAAACCTGATATAATAGTAATGTCTGAAGCTTGGATAAAGACTCCAGATGAAGCAAAATTGTTTGTTTTGGAGGGTTATAATATGTTTGCCGATTGTTCAGGAAGCCGTAGCTCTGGTATTGTTTTGTATTACAATGTGCAAAATCAGCTAAATTGTAATAGGCTTAGTTGTGTAATTGCAGGGGCCGATTCTATCCTTATCAGATGTTCGATAGGCAAAATTTCGTTTACACTCTTGTCTATTTATAGGTGGCATGGTGGGGATATTCAGTCATTTTTTGATAGTCTTAGGAGCTGTTATATTAATTATAATAATAATGAAATGATATGTGTGGGTGATTTTAATATTAATGTTGGGGAAGAGAATAGCATAGTTTCTGATCAATATGTTGAGTTATATTCTAGTTTTGGCTTTGAAAATCTTATTGATAATATGTATACGCGTGTTACAGATAAATCGGCAACATGTATTGATCATATATTATACAAAGGAAGAACGTTATGTGATGTTATATCTGCTGTAGTTGATACTAATTTAACAGATCACAGAGCTATTGTTATGTCTTTCTCGTCAAGTCATAGAGTAGCAACTTTGCCAGAAGTAAATAAAACATTTAAGATTGACTATGGAATGCTCAATGATATTTTAAGTCATGCAAATTGGAATACAGTCTATACAGCGGAAACAGTCGACATTTGTTTCGTTGAGTTTTTAGGCATTCTAAATACTGCAGTCGATAAATCTAAAAATGTTATTAAAGTAGGCCTATCGCAAGGTAAACATAGTACCCGACTTTTAAAACCATGGATGACTGACAGACTCTGTGAGGCTATTAGATGTAGGGATGATTTGTATAAACAGATAAAATCAAATCCTAATAATGCTATCTTGAGAAATAAATTTAATAATCTTAGAAATAATATAGTCAGGTGGATAAAAAATGCAAAGAAAAATTACTATGGCAATTTATTTGTAAGTTGTGATGGAAACAGTAAAAAACAGTGGCAACTAATAAATGCTCTTTCTGGAAATTCGGTAGATAGAAATAAATTGGTTAAGTTAGAACTACGTAACTCCATAATTACTGATCCACTTTCGATTGCTAATGCGTTTAATGACTATTTTGCAGAAGTGCCTAAGAATATTTCAGATTTGTTAGATACACTTAGTGCCAATCACTTGGACCTCTATAAACAAAAATTTACATGCCATCCCGTTTGCAATTCTATATTCTGGTTACCAGTTACTGCGAATGAATTAACCAGAACTATACAAAAGTTGTCGGGAAATAAGGCAGCAGGTTATGACCAATTATCAGGTCGTCTTATAAAAGATATTTCAGAGAATATTGTGCCTGTTTTAGTTTATATGTTCAACAGGACTTTTAGTGACGGTTGCTTTCCAAATGTATTAAAAATAGCTAAGGTTTTACCAATATATAAGTCAGGAAGCTGCTCTAATGTTGAAAACTATAGGCCGATTTCTTTGTTGTCCGTCATTTCTAAATTAATAGAAAAAGTTGTTAAGGTGAGGATTCTGAAATTTCTTGAGATGAATAATTTTTTTTCAGTTTGTCAGTATGGGTTTAGGGAAGGTCTCAATACAGAAGTTGCTTTACAAAATTTTATTTCAAAACTTCACTTAAATCTAAACAGCAAAACAGATAATAAGGTATCTGGTCTTTTTATAGATATTAAGAAAGCCTTTGATACTGTGGATCACTCCTTGTTATTGACAAAATTGGAAACAGCAGGTATTAGGGGAATAGCGCTTGAATGGTTTAAGACTTATTTGTGTAATAGAACGCAATATGTGTCTGTTGGTGAATCAATAAGTAGTGCTAAAATTGTTAATGTTGGAGTTCCACAGGGTTCTGTCCTGGGTCCTATATTGTTTCTGATTTACAT